>LR751707.1:15043-142356 GCA_902729485.2 Mus minutoides | reverse complement strand
TAGGACGAGCTAGTGTATGCTGCCTAGTTGGTGACTCAGTGTCTGAGAGATCTTGGGGGTCCAGGTTAGTTGAGACTGCTGGTCTTCTTATGGGGGGTCACCCTCCTCTTCAGCATCTTCCAGCTTTTCCCTATTTCAATCACAGGGGTCCCTGGCTTCTGGCCATTGGTTGGGTCTAAGTATCTGCATCTGACTCTTTCAGCTGTTGTTTGGCCTCTCAGAGGGCAGCCATGCTAGGCTCCTGTCTATAAGTACACCATAGCATCAGTAATAGTGTCAGGCCTTGGAGCCTCCCCTTGAGCTGGATTCTAAACCGGTCATTGAACTTCGTTTCCCTCAGTCTCTTCTCCATTTTTGTCCCTGAAGTTCTTTTAGACAAGAGCAATTCTGAGCCAGGGTTTTTGGCTGTGGGATGGCAACCACATCCCTCCGCTTAATGCCCTCCCTGTCTTTCTACTAGGGATGGACTCTAAAGTTCCCTCTCCCTACTGTAGGGCATTTCATCTAAGGTCCCTCCTTTTGAGTCCTGAGTACCTCTCATCTAAAGACCAGTAAGTAGTTTTACCCTAAGTCTCTAGGCTATCTAGTGTCTGATTGATTTGTCACTATCCAAGCATTGTGGGGGCATTGGCTCCATCTCATGTGCCTTAAGTCAAATCAGATATTGTTCGGTTACCCCCACAAGCTTTGTGCCACTAATGCATTAGCATATTTTTCAGGCAGGACAATATTGTAGATGAAAAGTTTTGTGTCTGGGTGTGGGGAGCGGGTGTGGCCACATGGGCCAAAGATGGCACCTGGCTTTATGCCAAGCCCCATGACCTCGCTTGTTTATCCCAGTCTCAGTCATGCGCAGTAAAAGCAGCGTGTAACTCGTTGGAGAGATTGGTGCAACATCTCGTGATTCCATTCTATCAGCCAATCCTACATGCTGCCTTGGACGTGTGCGTCTATGATTGGGTGGTGTGAGGTGGCATGAGTGAATGAAAGTATAAATTGAGGGCAGCCCTAGATGAGGTGGGCCAGAGGCCAGAGACCAGAGACCAGTGTAGCAGAGAGAGACCAGTAGCAGAGAGAGACCAGCGTAGCAGAGAAAGGCCAGATGAGGAGACCAACTGGCCAGTGACTAGAGTAGACAGACCAGCGAAGGGCCAGAGAGCAGCAGTGTTAGGCTAGAGACCAGAGGGGCCAGAGACCAGAGACCAGCATAGCAGCATTAGGCCAGAGAGCAGCAGACGAGGAGAGCATCACCAGCATTAGCCAGCCAGCGTAGGAGAGAGCAGAATGAGTGAGTGAACGGCTACAGCTGTGAAACCCGAGAACGTGAGTGGCTTGAGAGAGAAGCAGAATAAAGCAGAAGCTGCGAACGCAAGCTGCTTGAAACCACCTTGGCGTCCTGAGTTATTTATTCCCACTGTCTCTGATGGTCAGAGACGTGTGGGCATGAGGTATCTGGGTTGGTGTTTATGTTTCTCTTTTGGTAGCCTTAAGAGTACCTTCCCCTGAGCTCATGTCTTTAGCTGCATATATAGAAGAGGATGGCCTAGTTGGCCATCAGTGGGAAGAGAGGCCCCTTGGTCTTGCAGACTGTATATGCCCCAATACAGGGGAACGCCAGGGCCAAGATGTGGGAACGGGTGGGTAGGGGAGCAGGGCCAGGAGGGGGTAGGGTATAGGGAACTTTCTGGATAACACTTGAAATGTAAATGAAGAAAATATCTAATAAAAGTTGGAAAAAAAATAAAATAAAATAAAGCCAAAAAAAAAAAAAAAAAAAAAAAAAAAAAAAAAAAAAAAAAAAAAAAAAAAAAAAAAAAAAAAAAAAAGAGTACCTTCCCACAAAGATGCTTTAGAATATAGGGGTAAAACTCTATGTAGGTATCAACTTGACCTAGTGGGGTGTTTTCTTTAGCAATGGAGTCTTGCCTTCAGTTCCAGAGAGCAACCTAGTATCTTGGTAATACCCTGGGTATTTGGGGATTTCCATGGGATGTCTTTGGTCAATCACACAATTAGATGTAATCAATTATTACTACTGAAAGTTTCATTTGGTGGCAAGAGATGGCCAGCTCTTATTATTTAGAGATTTCATTAGTATCTCAGATCTTCATATAGTTTAGGAAGTTGCCACAGTACTCAAACACCCTTCAGTTCCTTCTCCCTCTATACTTGAACTCCCATTCTCATCTCCCCTGCCCCAAGTCCATCAAGTGAATTCTATTCTATTTCCCCATCCCAAGGATGTTCATGTGCCCCCCCCCAGCCCGTCTCATCTCTTCTTCTGTACCTAACCTCTTTGTGTCTACCATTTGAAGCTTGGTTGTCATTTATTAAACAGCTAACATCCACATATAAGCAAATACATACCATGTTTATTTTTCTGAGTATGGTTTACCTCAATTTTTTTCTAGTTCCATTTGCCTGTAAATGTCATGATGTCATTTTTTAAACAGCAGAGTAATATTCCATTGTGTACATGTACCATACTTTCTTTATCCATTCTTCTGTCGAGAGACATGTAGGTGTTTTCTAATCTCTGGCTATTATGAATAGAGCAGTAATGAACATGGTTGAATAAGTGTTCTTACAGTAGGATGAAGTGCCCTTTAGGGTTTATGCCAAAGAGTAGTGTAATTGAATCTTGAAGTAGATCGATTCCAATCTTTCTGAGGAACTGCCATAGTAGCTATTCAAGCTTGCCCTCCCACCAGCAATGAATACGTGTTCCCCTTGTTTTATGTCCTTGCTAGCATGAGCTGTCACTTGTGTTATTGATCTTATCCATTCTGATGGGGGGTAAAATGGAATCTCAACGTAGTTTTGATTTGCATTTTCCTGACAACTAAGGATGTTGAACATTCTTGCAAAGTATTTTCAGCCATTTGAGTTTCTTCTATTGAGAATTCTCTGTTTAGATCTATATTATCTCGCTTTTGATATCTAGTTTCTTAAGTTATTTATATATTTTGGATATTAGTTTTCTATTGGCTGTGAAGTGGGTAAAAATGTCTTTTCCCATTCTGTAGGCTGCCACTTTGTCTGAATGATGGCTTCCTTTACCTTTCAGAAGCTTTTCGATTTCATGATGTCCCATTTATTAATTGTTGATCTTTGTGCCAGCACTAATAGTGTTCTCTTTGGGAAGTCATTTTCTGTGCCAATGAGTTCAAGGCAACTCCTGGCTTTCTCTTCTGTCAGGATGGGTGTATCAGGTTTTATATTGAAGCCTTTGATCCATCTGGAACTGAATTATGTGTGGGATGATATGTGTGGATCTATTTGCGTTTTCTACACTCATCCTGTTTGACAAGAATTCTTTGTTGAAGATGTTGTGTTTTTCAGTGTGCATTTCTGGATTATCTATATATAAACACAAACAACAACAACAACAACAACAACAACAAACCCAACCCAGGTGTCCATAGGTGAATATTTATGCCATAAGTCTTCAATTTGAGCCCATTGGTCAACATGTATGTTTTTATGTCAATACCAGGTTGTTTTTATTACTATTGTTCTGTGGTACAACTTGAAATTGGTAATGGTGGGACCTCCAGCACTTCTTGGATTGTTTAGGATTGTTTTACTAGTCTGTCTTTTTTTTTTTTTTTTTTTTTTTGGTTCTTTGAGACAGGGTTTCTATGTGTAGCCCTGGCTGTCCTAGAACTCACTTTATAGACCAGGCTGGCCTTGAACTCAGAAATCCACCTGCCTCTGCCTCCCAAGTGTTGGGATTAAAGGCGTGCGCCACCACCACCTGGATGTTTTTGTTTTTGTTTTTTCATATGAAGCTGAGAACTGTTCTTTCAAAATCTGTGAAGAATTGTGTTGGAATTTTGATGAGGATTGTATTGACTCTATAGATTGTTTTTGGTAGGATGGCCATTTTTTTTTTTTTTTTAGTATGTTAATCCTACGAATCCATGAGCATGGGCGATCTTTACAGCTTCTGATATCTTCATCAATTTCTTTCTTTAAAGTCTTGAAGTTTTTATCATGTGAGTCATTCATGTGCGTGGTTAGCATTACTCCATGATATTTTATATTATTTGAGGCAATTGTGAAAGGTGTTGTTTCCCTGGTTTCTTTCTCAGTCCATTTGTCACTTGTATATAGGAGGGCTGCTGATTTTTGTTAGTTATTTTTGTATCTAGCTACTTTGCTAAAAGTGTTTATCAGCTGTGGGAGTTTCCTAGTGAGATGTTTAGGGTCAGTTATGTATACTATCACATCATCTGCAACTAATTCTTTGTCTTCTTCCTTTCTGCTTTGTATCCCATTGGTCTCCTTCAGTTGCTCTATTACCCCAGTTAAGACTTCAAGTACTATATTGACTTGTATCTAATTTTAGTGGAGTTGCTTTGTGTTTCTTGCTAGTTAAGTCGATGTTGGCTATGGACTTGCTGTAAACTGCTTTTATTATGTTGAGGCATTCTGCTTCTATCCCTGATCACTCCAGGACTTTTACCATGAAGGAGTGTTGGACTTTTGTCAAGAGATTTTTCTGCACATAATGGGATGGCCATGAGGTTTTTTTCGTCCTTCGGTTTGTAAAGTTACATTTGAAATGGTGAATTAAGTGTAGCTATTTATGTATGCTGAACCATACCTCTGTCTCTGGGATGAAATCTATTTGATCATGGTGGATGATCTTGATGTGTACTTGAATTCACTTTGTAAGTATTTTATTGAGAATTTTTGTACCTATGTTCATAAAATTAGTCTGCAATTCTATTTCTTTGTTGGGTATTTATGTGGTTGGGTAACTGGCTTTGTAAAATGAATTGGATAATGTTCCTTTTGTTCCCATTTTGTGAAATAATTTCAGGAATATTGGTGTTAACTCATCCTTTGAAAGTGTGGTAGAATTCTGAATTAAACCCACCTCACCTTGGGCTTCTTTTGGTTGTAAGATTTTTAGTAAATGCTTTTATTTTACTAGGGGTTATAGGTTTGTTTAATTGTTTATCTGATTTTGATTTAACTTTGGTAAATGGGATCTATCATGAAAATTCTCCAGTTCTTTTAGATTTTTTGATCTGGTGGAGTAAAAATTGTTAAAGTATGTTCTATGGTGCTCTGGATTATCTTGATGTCTGTCACCACATTCCCCTTTTCATTGCTGATTTGGTAATCTGGATATCATTTGTCTACCTTTTTGGTTAATTTGGATTAAGGCTTGTTGATCTTATTGATTTTCTTGAAAAACTGAATCTGTTTCATTGATTCTTTGCGTTGTTCTATTTGTTTCTATTTGTATTGATTTTAGCCCCACGTTTGATTATTTCTTGCCATCTATGCCTCTGGGTGGGAGTTCTTTTTGTTTTAGAGCTGTCAGGGGTTCTGGTAAGTTACTAGTACACCATCACTCTAGGTTTTGTTTTGTTTTGTTTTGTTTTGTTTTGTTTTTTGCCATGAGAATTACTAGTTTATTTCTCACATGGACAGGCTGCACAGCCTTACATTATGTATGAGAATGCATAGAAGCAAAGAGATGTTTAATAGGAAACAAAATACTTCCTCTAGTTTTTAATGCGGACAGAGCTATGAACTTGCTTTCATTGTGTCACAAGTTTGGGTATGTTGTATGTTCCTTTTCATTTAGTTCTAGAAGGTCTTTAATTTTTTTCTTAATTTCTGTCTTAACCCATTTTTCAGTCAGTAGTGAGCTATTCAGTCTCCTTGAATTCATGAGTTTTCTGGTTTTGATTTTGTTTATATACAGCTTTAATCTGTGGTGGTCTGATAGGACGCAGGGAGGTATTTTAAATTTTCTGTATTGTTGAGACTTTGTGTTCAAGTAATCAGTTTTGGGGAAAGATCCGTGAGGCACAGAGAAGGTATATTATTTTGTTTGTGGGTGACATGTTCTAAAAATATCTATTAAGTCCATTAGATTTATAATGCTTATGAGCTCCAGCATTTCTCTATTTAGTTTTAATCTGGGTGACTGTATATTGGTGAGACTGGGTGTCTTAGTCAGGGTTTCTATTCCTGGACAAAACATCATGACCAAGAAGCAAGTTGGGGAGGAAAGGGTTTATTCAGCTTACATTTCCACATTGCTGTTCATCACTGAAGGAAGTCAGGACTGGAACTCAAGCAGGTCAGGAAGCAGGAGCTGATACAGAGGCCATGGAGGGATGTTCTTTATTGGCTTGCTTAGCCTGCTCTCTTATAGAACCTAAGACTACCAGCCCAGGAGTGGTTCGACCCACAAGGGGACCTCCCCCCTTGATCACTAATTGAGAAAATGCCTTATAGCTAGATCTCGTGGATGCATTTCCCCAACTGAAGATCCTTTCTCTGTGATAATTCTAGCCTGTGTCAAGTTGACACAAAACTAGCCAGTATATTGGGATACTGAAGTCTACCACTATCAACATATGAGGGTCAATATAGAAGGTAAGCTCTAGTACTATTTCTTTTACACACTTGGGTTCTCTGGCATTTAGGGCATAGATGTTAAGAATTGAAATGCCATATTGGTAAATTTTTCCTTTGAAGAATATAGTGGACTTCCCTTTCTTTTCTGATTATTTTTTAGTTGAATGCTATTTTGCTAGATATATTAAAAATGCTAATATTTACACCAGTCAGAATGGCTAGGATCAAAAATTCAGGTGACAGCAGATGCTGGCAAGGATGTGGAGAAAGAGGAACACTCCTCCCTTGCTGGTGGGATTGCAAGCTTGTACAACCACTCTGGAAATCAGTCTGGCAGTTCATCAGAAAACTGGACATAGTACTACCGGCAGGTCCAGCAATACCTCTCCTGGGTATATATCCAGAAGATGTTCCAACTGGTAATGAGGATACATGCTCCACTATGTTCATAGCAGCTCTATTTATAATAGCCAGAAGCTGGAAAGAACCCAGATGTCTCTCAACAGAGGAATGGATACAGAAAATGTGGTACATTTACACAATGGAGTACTACTCAGCTATTAAAAACAATGAATTTATGAATTTTTTAGGCAAATGGATGTATCTAGAGGATATCACCCTGAGTGAGATAACCCAATCAATCACAAAAGAAGTCACTTGATATGCACTCACTGATAAGTGGATATTAGCCCAGAAACCTAGAATACCCAAGATACAATTTCTAAAACACAAGAAAATCAAGAAGGAAGACCAATGTGTGGATACTTCATTCCTCCCTAGAAGAGGGAATAAAATACCCATGAAAGGAGCTGCAGAGACAAAGTTTGGAGCTAAGATGAAATGATGGACTATTCAGAGACTACCCCACTCGTGGATCCATCCCATAATCAGGCTCCAAATGTAGACACTATTGCATATGCCAGCAAGATTTTGCTGCAAGGACCCTGATATAGCTGTTTCCTGTGAGGCTATGCCTGTGCCTGGCAAATACAGAAGTGGATGCTCACAGTCATTTATAGGATGGAACACAGGGCCCCCAATGGAGGAGCTAGAGAAAGTACCCAAGGAGCTAAAGGGGTCTGCAACTCTATAAGTGGAACAACAATATGAACTAATCAGTACTCCCAGAGCTCATGTCTCTGGCTGCATATGTAGCAGAAGATGGCCTATTCTGCCATCATTGGGAATAGAGACCACTTGGTCTTGCAAACTTTATATGCCACAGTACAGGGGAACACCAGGGCCAAGAAGTGGGAGTGAGTGGATAGGGGAGCAGGGCGGGGGGAGAGTACAGGGGACTTTTGGGATAGCATTTGAAATGTAAATGAAAAAAATATCTAATAATAAATTTAAAAAATGCTACACCAGCCTGTTTGTTGGTAGCATCCTTTTCTCACCCTTTACCCTGAAATGATGATTCTCCTGATGATATGTGTTTCTTGGATGCAAAAGAAAATTGAATCCAGTTTTCAGATCCTTTCCCTTAGTCTGTGTTCATGTGTCAGTGTGTGAAAATGCATTCATTTTATTTAGAGACATCAATGACCTATTATTTTTTACTACTATTGTTGTTGTTGTTTTTGGTGATGGTAGTATGTGTGTTTTTTCTTCTTTTGATTTTGCTGGTATAAGATTATTTACTTCCTGTGTTTTTATGGTTGTCATTAACCTCTGTATGTTGGAGTCTTCCTTCTAGCACCTTCTGTATGGGTGGATTTGTAGATAAATATTGATTAAATTTGGCTTTAGTATGGAATATCTCATTTTTTCCATATATATGGTGATTGAAGGTTTTCTGGTTCTAATAGTCTGGGCTGTCCAGGCCCTTCTTGCTTTTGGAATCTCCACTGAGAATTCATGTGTAATTCTAGTAGTTCTGCCTTTGTATGTTACTTTGTCTTTTTCTTTTGCTGTTTTAAATAATTTTTGTTCTGTATGTTTAGTGTTTTTATTATTATGTGCTAATGAGACTTTCTTTTCTGATCCATTCTATTTAGTGTTCTGTATGATTCTTGCTCCTTTATAGGCAGCTCCTTGTTTAGGTCAGGACTATTTTCTTCTATGATTTTGTTGAAGATATTTTCTGTGTTTTTGAGCTGGATTTCTTCTCCTTCTTTTCTTCCTACTATTTCTACATTTGGTCTTGTCAGAGTCCCAGATTTCCTGGATGTTTTGTTTCAGAAGTTTTTTAATCTAACATTTTCTTTAACTGATGCATCCATTTCTTCTACTGCATCTTCAATACTTGACATTCTCTCTTCTATCTCTTGTATTCTGTTGGTGAAGCTTGTCTCTGTAGTTCCTTTTCAAGTTTCTACATTTTTCATTTCTAGAATTAGATCAGTTTGGGTTTTATTCATTGATTTTATTTCCATTATTTCCATTTTTGGGTTTAGTACAGTTTTATTTGCTTCCTTACAATATTTGTTTATATTTTTCTGGGTTTCTTTATGTAATTTACTCATTTCCTCCCACTGTGTTTTCCTAGAGTTCTTAATAAGAATTATTCATTTCTTTTTTAAGGACCTCTTTAATCTTCACAATGCCTGCCTTAAGGTATGCTTTTTCTTGTTCTTCAGCTATGGTGGAATATACTGGGCCTTCTTTTGTATGGCTGATGGGCTCTAATGGAGGCACATATGGCCTCGGATGTTACTGATTATGGTTTTATTCTTGCAGCTAGTCATTTGGTTGGGAAAATATAGTTCCTAGGTGCTGATATCTGGTTTTGTCTTTGCTGAATGTGTGCTTTGTTACTGAGTTTTTGTTTCCTCTCTGAATTTTTTGAAGAGTATATTGACTGTGTGTTGCTTGATAGGAAATTTCTATGGACCTGATAGGTAAGGCCACTGGGGTTCCAGATAAAATATATTTCTGTGTATGGGGGAATGACACATAGAAATGGGGCTAAGCCAGGGGTCTGAAACGAGTCATGTGAGGGAGAGAAGCAGAATCTACTAATGTAGTCTCCTTGGAATGGGGGCAGAGACTGAAGAGAGGTCACTGCAGAAATCTGCTAGGAACTGGAGGATTGGATCTGCAGGAATGGAAGGAAAGGGAAGGAGGGGGATGATCTGCAGCCAGCCTACCTGCATACTTGGCAGGAGTGGTCTGTGAGTTAGCAGGAAGAGCCTGCTGGAGTTGGAGGACTGGGATAAAACAATGAATTGGGGGAGAGAGGTTAGGAGGAGAAGGTATGTGGGACCCACAGGGGATGTGGGCAGGGTGGAAAGGTAGACTAAGTAGGTATGCTGTTACAGAGTTAGGAATAGGACTTGGGGATTGCATCCAGAGGAGAGGAAGAGGAGGAGAACATCTACAGTCAGCCTACCTGAATTCTTGGCAGGAATGGCCTTTCCAAACATTTCCCAGTCTTATAAATACGCCTTCTTTTCTTTTTTTCAATAGAAATGTAACAATGGAGAAGAGGCCAGATATCACCTTGAGCAATATGCCCGCCACAATTCTCTGCATTTCTCTACATTCATATGTCAGAAGGTATAATGTAGTATAACATACAGACAAATGAATATATGTGGTATGCTTACAATATACTCCTGAGCATGCCTTTATAGTCATATGACTTTTCTTCACTGAGAACAACAATCAGAATTATTCTTATGAAAAGATCTTTCTTCCTTATGTTCTGTCTCCCTCACATACTGTGAGCAGCTTAAGGCAGAGGCGTGTCCAGCACACATGTGGACCTTTAGGCTGCTTGCACGTTAGGTAGGTTTGCCTTCCTGGGGCGAATGCACTGTCCACCTGTGCTACCTCTCCTCCCCACTCCCTTCTTGAAAGAATGCAATGTGCTCACCCAGGGCCATAGCTGGTTTTAGAGTTTCAGTTTTGGCCTCTAGAATTTGCAATAAATAGCATCTTATGTACTTTTTGCTACACTCAGAAGTGTTACTATATCAGTACTCCCTGACGTGAACCCTAGATCAGCTCCTGGGAAAGACAACACAGGACCTGGGGAATTACTACTTGCTTTTCTGTGGTAAATAGCCTTCTTTTTCAATAAGCTGCTTTGAGAATGTACAGTTGTTATGGAGACAAGAAGCCATGTTGGAAATTCTTGGCCTACATACTCCTAAAGTCTACCAGAGCTCCGATGTGACCCACCTCTTTCTGCTTTCAATGACCCTTCCTTTATATCTAGGCATTCTCCTCATATCCAGGTCATTATCGTGTTTTGCATAGGCTCCCCAGAAATCTTAAATATTTCTTCTTGCTTATTCGCTGTAAAGTATTTGTTCTAATAGTAGAATACCCTATTTTTTAAAAGTCTCTGACTTCCAATCCCTTTGATGTGAATCCAACAATTCCCTTGAGCCTGTTTTCAGGTCATTTCCATGTTACCCAGGATACTTAACTTTCTCACATGGCATAGTATTTTCACAGAGGCCACACATATCTTCCTACTTAATATAAGTAATCTCTAGGCTAATTGTCATATCTTATGCAGGATGAATGCCATGAACACAGTTGTTAACATAACACCATTTTCAGAATAATAGCTATAAGGCAGTCTGTGTGCAATTCTGTGCAGAGGTAAACATTTCCCAGACAGTATTTGTGTTCTTTAAATTTGTTGGATCTATGGATGGAATCTGTGGATGTTGAGGGCTGTTAGAATAACCTGACATTTCAAATAATTCCCAGTTGCTTAGTCTCCTTTAAAACTATATTTCCTCCTATTTCCCTTAACTGTGCTAATCTTCAATTATCAGAAACTGAGAATGAGTTTACCTATCTTCCATTCATTCCTCCTTTGGATAGGGATGCTTTACTTTCCAAAGTAAAGGCCAATTTTACTTTTTTGTGTGTGAAAACTTTGGGGATCCTTCCCTCTTCCTTTTACAAGAGTCTTTCCATCTCCCACACTGTACAGAACTTTATAGTTGGGTTTCTGTTAACTGGGCACATCTTTTAATGCATCAGCTTCTTTCATGATATGGATCTGGCAAAGGTTGGTCCCCAAAACAGAGATGAAACAGATTTTTTATTACCTTAGTTGTGCCCACTGCTTTTGGAGAACACAAGCTTGGATGTAATGGGTCTCTGTTGCTATCCTTTGACATCTAACCAAAGCTGAGGTGTGGTAAAATACTGCATCCAGATTATTTTATCTGAGATCCATCTGTATTTCAGGGCAGGAGCTAGCTAAGGCAGATGCTAAGATGCTCAGGCTGAGCTGCCATGGAGATAAAGAACCCTATGGTCCTGCTCTGGAAAGGATGCCTTCAGGGTGCTGGTTATAGAAGTGGATGTTTTTATTCAACAATGTATCTTAACCCTCCAATAGAAGGAAATCCTATTTTTAATGCATGTATGTCTGAAACATCAATTATTTTCACTTCCAAAATCAGTTGTGTTGCCACCATATTAAATCTGTGAAATAGCAGTGAATGTCAATACGTGGGCCTTTGGTTAATTGCTAATCTTTTTATAAAAGAACATGCTTTAATTGATACATTTTTCTGTTGCTTAAGTCATTAATGATGTACTATGCTGGCCTTGTCACAAGATAGTTCTGCAAATAGTGTCTTTAGGAATAAAATAAATGGCATTTTCAAGGTGTTAATGCACAAGTCTTGGCTCTCCCAATGCTAATTAAAGTGGAGGACAAACACCCCCGGAAAGTCATGTGAGCTTACAGCTTAATTTGTATAACTAGGAGCTAGAGAAGATAAAAATTGGTTGCCTAAGTTTTAGCTTCAGTACATTTGTTCTTTTGAAAATACATCATGGAGGAGAATGATAAAGATCATGATTCTTTCAACATGTCTTTAAAGGAGTGCTTTGTTTTCAGTGCATAACTAAAGAAAAATATGTCCTTAATTGGATGGGGTGTTATGGAATGAATGCATGACTGCCAAACTCATTTATTGGAAGTCTCAACTCAATGGGGTGGAGATTAGGCTGTGGTTTCAGATAAGGTTCATTATGAATAGAAGTTAATCTCCTCTGTGATGTATGAAGAAAATAGACACTCAAATCCATCTGTGATGCCTCAAGGGGGTCCTTGGGTTAGGTAAGGGCTGTAGAGGGAATCCTCATGATTGTATCCTCCTGATTCTGTAAGAAAGAGACCAAAAAGGTCATATACATGGGCCACCTTTGTATCTTGCTATATGAGGTTCTTCACTTGAAAATTCTGCCAGCAGGAAGACTTCATTAGGTATGTCGTCTTGGTCTGGACACCCTGACCTAAACCCTAAACTCAAATATATATTCTTTTTTTTTTTTTTTTTTTTTTTTTTTTTTTTTTTTTTTTTTTTTTTTTTTTTTTTTTTTTTTTTTTTTTTTTTTTTTTTTTTTTTTTTTTTTTTTTTTTTTTTTTTTTTTTTTTTTTTTTGGTTTTTCGAGACAGGGTTTCTCTGTGTAGCTCTGGCTGTCCTGGAACTCACTCAGTAGACCAGGCTGGCCTTGAACTCAGAAATCCGCCTGCCTCTGCCTCCTAAAAGATAAGTTTATTAAACTAAATCATAATCTCTAATAACAGTCTAAACACTTGTACAGATAAGTGTAACCCTCACCCCTCATTAAGGAAATATTCATTTGCAACAGAAAGAAACCACTATAGAAAATGATAACCAATCAAAATACAGAGTTGTGGAGCCTAGTCTCAGTGGATAGACCCACAAAAGTCTTGCACCCAAGGCTCAGGGAACAGTTTAGAAGGGAGTGTGGTGGAGAAAGTTTAAGAGCCAGGATATTTTCTGGGAGACTGTATCTCCTAGGAATTTCAGAAATTATACTTATAACATCTCCCCACCATGACTGTCCTAATGTGGGCTGAACAAGGATAGCACCAATGATAGCAGTAAATGTCCCAAAGTGAACTCTGAAAAGCCCTCAAGGTCTCAACCCAACACAAAGAACGATAGGCAAGTAAGGAATGCTGAGGGCAGGAGAAACAGTCTTCCCTAGGGACTGTCACACCTACGGGCTATTCAATATCAAATGGCTAGTACTAAACACACACACACACACACACACACACACACACACACACGTAATCATGCAGACTGAGTAGAATATATTTAAGAATAGATATGTATATATATTTATAAGTACATGAAATAATAATGAAAAAGGAGGACATGCATCTGAAAGAGAGCAAGACAGGCATATGAGGTGTGTTTCAGGAAGAAAAGGGAAGAGAAAAAGGTAATTGCATTAAATAGAATCTTAAAAAAAAACCACACCCATATTTCTTGCCTTGGCAATTTTATAGTGACAGAAAAGAGGCTAGTACAGATGGAAGTTGGAAAGTAACTAAGATTATTATCTGACTAGGTAACAAGGAAGAGGCCCTGAACCTGGAGTTGGTGACCCCATGAGAGGAAATACTGGATACCTTCTCCTGTCTTTCTCCTATATGCATGCTGAGAAGGTGCTGCTACAGCCTTGAAACTGGGCCTCAGAGTTATTGTGGACTCCACGTTTCACAGCTTTAAGAAAATGGAAGTGTGTGTTGAAGCTTCCAGTATAGAGGTGCTTTATTATAACAGCCTCTTCAGGTTTCACAGAAAAAAGACAAAGCATATTTGACCACTCAAGCAGTTTGACCACAGCTGAGTTCTAGGGTAGGATGTCACTGGGCTGTCTTCTGGCTTTGAGCCCTATCTCGCTTCCTCTTGCCCCACATTGCTCCCGGTATGAAAGCCTTTGGCATGTCCCAGATTCTTCTGCTTGTAGAAAATGAAGGGTGTGGAGGTGTAGATAGACAATTGACAGTGCAGAGAGAGCCAAGGTTATGCAGCAGTTAACTGATAAGCAACAGTGGGCTTTGGTGCCACGAACTTCTGTGATACACTTTAATCCCTACAGCTTTCCTTATGAGAAAGCAAGTATATACTGGGTGTATAAAACCATCACACAAGCATTTACCTTGTTCACAGTGGATGGAGGTGAGTTTCCAGGGACTGTACTAGATTATGAGTGCTTTCCCTAATTTTTTATTTTACTTTTTGTTTCCCTTCCCTTCCCTTCCCTTCCCTTCCCTTCCCTTCCCTTCCCTTCCCTTCCCTCTCCTTCCCTCCCCTGCCCTGCCCTGCCCTGCTCTTCCCTTCCCTTTCCTTTCCTTTTAATACATTCTAGGTTTTCAGATTTGTATAGTATGGTAGTTTGAATGTGCTTGGCCAATGGGAAATAGCTCTACTTGGGGGGTATAGCTTTGTTGGAATAGGTGTGGCCTTGTTGGAGGAAGTGTGTCACTGTGTAGGAGGGCTTGAGGGGTCCTAGGGCTCAAGCTACACCTGAAGTGGAAGAGGAATCCTCCTCCTCCTTGCTGCCTGCAGAACAGTCTCCTTCTGCCTGTCTTTTTTTTTTTTTTTCGTTTTTCCAATTTTTTATTAGGTATTTTCTTCATTTACATTTCATATGCTATCCTGAAACTCCCCCATACCGCCCCTCCCCCCTAACTATCCACTCCCACTTCTTGGCCCTGGTGTTCCCCTGCATATAAAGTTTGCAAGACCAGGGGCCTCTCTTCCCAATGATGGCTGACTAGGCCATCTTCTGCTACATATGCAGCTAGAGACACAAACTCTGGGGATACTGGTTAGTTAATATTGTTGTTCTACCTATAGGGTTGCAGACCCCTTTAGCTCCTTGGGTACTTTCTCTAGCACCTCTATTGGGAGCTTTGTGTTCCATTCAATAGCTGACTGTGAGCATCCACTTCTGTGTTTGCCAGGCACTGGCATAGCCTCACAAGAGACAGCTATATCAGGGTCCTTTCAGCAAAATATTGCTGGCATATGCAATAGTGTCTGGGTTTGGTGGCTGATTATGAGACGAATCCCTGGGTGGGGCAATCTCTGGATGGTCCATCCTTTCATTTTATCTCCAAACTTTGTCTCTGTAACTCCTTCCATGGATGTTTTGTTTCCAATTCTAAGAAGGGGCAAAGTGTCCACACTTTGGTCTTTGTTCTTGTTTTTCTTGTGTTTTGCAAATTGTATCTTGGGTATTCTAAGTTTCTGGGCTAATATCCATTTATCAGTGAGTACATGTTATGTGAGTTCTTTTGTGATTGGGTTACCTCACTCAGGATGATACCCTCCAGATCCATCCATTTGCCTAGGAATTTCATAAATTCATTGTTTTTAATAGCTGAGTAGTACTCCATTGTATAAATGTACCACATTTTTTGTATCCATTCCTCTGTTGAAGGACATCTGGGTTCTTTCCATCTTCTGGCTATTATAAGTAAGGCTGCTATGAACATAATGGAGCATGTGTCCTTACTAGCAGTTGGGACATATTCTGGATATATGCCCAGGAGAGGTATTGAGGGATCCTCTGGTAGTACTATGTCCAGTTTTCTGAGGAACTGCCAGACCTATTTCCAGAGTAGTTGTACAAGCTTGCAATCCCACCAGCAAGGGAGGAGTGTTCCTCTTTCTCCACATCCTTGTCAGCATCTGCTGTCACCTGAATTTTTGATCTTAGCCATTCTGACTGGTGTGAGGTGGAATCTCAAGGTCGTTTTGATTTGCATTTCTTTGATGATTAAGAATGTTCAACATTTTTTCAGGTGCTTCTGAGCCATTTTGTATTCCTCAGTTGAGAATTCTTTGCTTAGTTCTATGCCCCATTTTTTAATGGGGTTATTTGATTTTCTGGAGTCCACCTTCTTTAGTTCTTTATATATATTGGATATTAGTCCCCTATCAGATTTAGGATTGGTAAAAATCCTTTCCCAATCTGTTGGTGGCCTTTTTGTCTATTGACAATATCTTTTGCCTTACAGAAGCTTTGCAATTTTATGAGGTTTCATTTGTCATTCTCGATATTACAGGACAGGCCATTGCTGTTCTATTCAGGAATTTTTCCCCAGTGCCCACATCTTCGAGGCTTTTCTCCACTTTCTCCTCTATAAGTTTCAGTGTCTCTGGTTTCATGTGGAGTTCCTTCATCCACTTAGACTTGACCTTAGTATAAGGAGATAAGAATGGATCAATTCACATTCTTCTACATGATAACTGCCAGTTGTGCCAGCACCTTTTTTCCACTGGATGGTTTTAGCTCCCTTGTCAAAGATCAAGTGTAGGTTCATTGCATGGTCTTCAATTCTATTCCATTGGTCTACCTGTCTGTCGCTGTACCAGTACCATGCAGTTTTGTTTTTTGTTTTTTGTTTTTATCACAATTGCTCTATAGTACAGCTTGAGGTCAGGCATGGTGATTCCACCAGAAATTCTTTTATCATTGAGAAGAGTTTTTGCTATCCTAGGTTTTTTGTTATTCCAGATGAATTTGCTAATTGCCCTTTCTAATTCCTTGAAGAATTGAGTTGGAATTTTGATGGGGGTTGCATTGAATCTGTAGATTGCTTTCAGCAAGATAGCCATTTTTACTATAGTGATCCTGCCAATCCATGAGCATGGGAGATCTTTCCATCTTCTGAGATCTTCTTCAATTTCTTTCTTCAGAGACTTGAAGTTCTTGTCATAAAGATCTTTCACTTCCTTCGTTAAAGTCACACCAAGGTATTTTATATTGTTTGTGACTATTGTAAAGGCTGTTGCTTCCCTACTTTCTTTCTTATCCTGTTTATCCTTTGTGTAGAGAAAGGCCATTGATTTGTTTGAGTTAATTTTATATCCAGCTACTTCACTGAAGCTGTTTATCAGGTTGCCTGTCTTTTGATGAAGATGTAGAACTCTTGGTTTCTCCAACACCATGTCTGCCTATAGGATTCCATTCTTCCTGACATGATGATAGTGGACTGAACCTCTGAAACTGTAAGCCAGCCCCCAATTAAATGCTTTATTTTATAAGAGTTGCCTTGGTCAACGTGTGTCTTCACAGCAATCAAACCCCTAACTAAGACACATAGTAAAAACATATTATTTTATAAGGCAATTAATATATAACTTATTGAAATGATATAGAAACAAATAAGTACTATTTCCTACTGAACTCAGTGGATTGGTTACTTCATATGTATCTGTTACATGACCTCAAACCAGGGCAGCCTTAGTGCACAGCTGGCTGCTGCACTAGTTGGCCCTGATAGTACCTGGAAATGGACACTTTTCTTGGAAAGGCTCTTGCCTTTCTATTACTGCTGCATATTGTGCTCTCAGAAGATGGCCAGGGTGACTCAGTGGTGGAAAGAGAACCCCAGGCTGCCTAAGCAGCTTGGTGATACTGTTTTGCATTGGCTTAGACCTGCTACTGTTAGAGCAGGGTGATTTCAGAGGCTTTGAGAATTCATGCTCACGCCCAACCAGCCAGAGAACTTCATGATGACATGAACTCCTCCTACAACTTATCTAGAGCACAGAACCTGATGCATCTCACCTTACTACTTACCAGATTATTATCTTCCTTTGCTTTGGGACCTAATTATGATACAAACTAGTATGATTACAAGCCCAAATCCAGTCAACAGAGCTACCAAAGGGTGAGTTACATAAGCATACATCCCAAATCACAAGCCTCCATCAAGCCCATGAGCAACCACTGAGTGTGTAAGCAAACCCACCATGTTCAGAGCAACCATGAGTATTCCCAATGACATCAGAGAGCAGCACCAGGCTCCTTCCAGCAAAGACCCACTTCTTGCCAGAAGGAAGTAGAATCCTGATTTACAGCACCTATACAGTTTTAAACTTACAGGAAATCTTTTGGTTTTGGGTGATAGCTTGATATCTATTTGTGGTATTTATCTTCTCTGTTGGAAAAACCTATGGTCTGTAGAAATTTTGTTGAATACTTGTGTCATTATCAGTCTATTCTGTTGAGGTGCATGTGTGCTATTCCACTTTTATACCCTTGTAATATCTGTCTAGACGTTTTGGTGCTCAGGTGAGCACACACTGGTGTTGGGTTGTATTTATCTGCAGAGCTGGAGTTCAGGGAAGCTTTACTAAGAAACTCTTACCTTTTTCTCAAAGATGCTGCATCCATAATTCTTTAAGTATTTTGAATATCTGCCAGTAATACGTCTTCCTAGTATCTCCCATGCTCTGTGTCACTGCTTCTCTTCTTACCCATGTCTTCTGGTGAATGTGAGCTATTACTTTAGACAGAGTTCAACTAGCACAAATCCCTTTTATTGTTAATGCATTCATGTCCTTTTTCAGCATGAACAGGCTTTCTGAGGTTTCTGCCAGGATACATTGGAGAGAAGGGAGCCCCAGTTGAGAAAATGCCTCCATAAGACTGGGTTCTAGACTCAAGGGCATTTTATCAATTAGTGATTAATGTGGGCAGGTCTAGCCCATTGTAGATGGGGCCATCCCTGGACTGGTGGTCTGGGTTTTAAGGAGAAAGCTGGCTGACTGCGTGGGACTGACCTAGGCCTTCCACCCATGTTACAGTTGTGTGGCTTGGTTCTCATGTGGCACTCCTAACCGTGGGGAACACAGGCTGTCTTTGATTTTGTTGCCTGCTTTTGAGATCCTTTCCTCCTACTGGGTTGCCTCATTTAGCCATAATAGGAGAATACCCAAGATACAATTTCCAAAACACAAGAAAATCAAGAAAGACCAACGTGTGGATACTTCATTCCTCCCTAGAATAGGGAATAAAATATCCATGGGAGGAGTTGCAGAGACAAAGTTTGGAGCTAAGATGAAAGGATGGACCATCCAGAGACTGCCCCACCAGGGTGGTCCATCACATAATCAGCCACCAAATGCAGACATTACTGCATATGCCAACAGGATATTGCTGAAAGAACCCTGATATAGCTGTCTCCTGTGAGGCTTTGACAGTCCCTGACAAATACAGAAGTGGATGCTCACAGTCATCTATAGGGCAGAACACAGGGTCCCCAATGTAGGAGCTAGAGAGAGTACTCAAGAGCTGTAGGGGTCTGCAACCCTATAGATGGAACAACAATATGAACTAATCAGAACCCCCAGAGCTCGTGTCTCTAGCTGCATTTGTATTAGAAGATGGCCTAGTTGGCCATTATTGGGAAGAAAGGCCCCTTGGTCTAGCAATCTTTATATGCCCCAGTACAGGGGAATGCCAGGGCCAAGAAGTAGGAGTGGGTGGGTAGGGGAGCAGGGCCGGGGGAGGGTATAGGGGACTTATGGGATAGCAATGAAATGTAAATGAAGAAAATATCTAATAAAAAATGTGAACAAAAAAGGAGAAGATGCACCTAATTTTAAAGCAACTTGACTTACTAGGCCTGGGTGATATCCATGGGAGACCTGTCCTTTTCTGAAGAGAAACAGAGGAGGAGAGGAGTGGGGGAGGGGGAGAAGGAACTGGGTGAAGAGGAAGGAGAGGAGACTGCAGTCAGGATGTTAAATGAATGAATGAATAAACAAACAAACAAACAAACCTGGAGAGAGAGAGAGAGAAAGAGAGAGAGAGAGAGAGAGAGAGAGAGAGAGAGAGAGAGAGAGAGAGCAGGCTCAGCAAGCTAATAAGCAGCACCCCTCACACCCCTCTATGGCCTCTCCACCAGCTGTTCCTGCCCTGTTTGAGATTTCCTGACTTCCTTTATTGATGGACTGACTATATTGTGGAAATGTAAGTAAAATAAACCCCAAGTTGTTTCTGGTCATGGTGTTTCATCACAGCCTGCTACCTTAACTAAACCACACAGTATATTTTATCTTGGTTTAAAGGTGGATGTTAAGTCTAGTTCCTGGATGGAGAGACCCAGAATCCAGGATTAACATTCTTGAAGCCTGTTATCCAAAGCCCAGGTGTCTGGCCTCTCCTTTCCTCCTTACTTCCCCTAGTCTACCCTTGAGCAAGCCTTGCTTTGCCTCTACCCTGAGGCTTTGAATACCAATGAGTAGGCTTTGTCCTTGGGCTTCTTGAAGCATGCCTTAGTTCTTTGGGTTTCCTCACTTCTGCATGAATTTCAAAATCAGAGGACAATGTATGAGTATGAATCCTGATTGCATATTAATTGATAATTCATTGTCTGTACAGATTAATTTGAGAATAACTGATATTTTTATAATTTTCATTCCGTACTTTTTAAATCACTAAGTAACTTTATTGGTTTTCTGATTAGTGGCCTTGTGCATATTTTGTTGCTTGGTTCCAGATAGTTAATATTTCATGCTGTTTTATGATTTTCATTTGTTTTCTGGGAAATATCATATGCATACTGTGAGTCATCTATGGCTGTCCCCAGGCTCCACATTTTTGCATGAAAATACAGAAATTATTAGACAATGTTTTTCAAACTATGTGTCAGGAATTTTTGACATTTCATAATGGTTCATCAAGAGCTTTGCTGTTTCATTGTTGTTTTCTAAATCTTCAGTCATTTTGAGCCTCGCAAGGAGTGGTGACCCCAGAACAGGCCATATGTATAGGCTCTTGTTTCCCAGTCTTATAACCTCACAACTTCTTGTTGCCTGGAGGGTTCTCTGATATCTTTGATAGATTTTTGTTGTTGTTTTGTTTTAGCATTTTTTGTTTTTTGGGGTTTGTTTGTTTATTTTTGTTCTACTTCTTTTGTATGTCATTTCTAGAGTGAAATAATTAAATTAAAAATTTTAATATTCCCATTGATTTTTTGGAATAAATTAAGGCACTAATGAAGACCTCACATTTATTTCATGTTTAGGTGTTACCATTTATTAACTTTAATTTTTTGATTCAGACATTTTATTTATAGGGAAATCAGAATTTCAAAATAATTATATACCTGATGAAAAATATGATGACTAGACACGAGAAGCAGATTTCTATGGTCAACTTCTGAATCAACTACTTATGAGAGCTAAAGTCATATTTTAGCCCAATCTTAAAAGCGATGAGCTTTGGGATGGAAAGTGGGACAGTGGAAAGAGTGGTATTAGGTTCTGGTTTAGGTGAGGGAAAAGGACTGAAGAAGCCCTGAGGGTTAGCAGAAAGAATGGAAACAGGCAACCTCAGGAGATAGGAGGTTGGAGGGACCCCCCAGAATGCACTAGAGACCTGGGAGGTAAGAGACTCTAAGGACTTAAAGGGAGGGACCTTAGATGAAATGCCAGATAGTAGGAAGAGGGAATTTATAGAGCCCACCTTCAGCAGGAAGACAGGACATCAAGTGAGGGGCAGAGTTGCCATCCTACAGTCACAACTCTGATCCATAATTGTTCCTGTCTGAAAGAATTACAGGGATGGAAATGGAGAGGAGCCTGAGGAAAAGAAGGTCCAGCCACAGGCCCAAAGAGGGATCCAGCTCAAGGGGAGGTCCCAAGGCCTGACACTATTACTGAGGCTATGGAGCGCTCACAAAAAGGGACTTACCATGACTGTCCTCCAAAAGATCCAGCAAGCAGCAGTCAGGTGCAGATATTTGCACCCAACCAATGGACAGAAACAGATGATGCCTGTTGTTGAATTAAGGAAGGCTGAAAGAAGCTGAGGAGAAGGATGACACTGTAGTAGGACCAACAGTTTCAATTAATCTGGACCCCCGAGATCTCTCAAACACTGGACCACCAAACAGGCAGCATACACTAGCTGATATGAAGCCCCCAACACACATACAGTAGAGGACTGCCAGGTCTGTGTTCATTCAGAGATGATGCAACTAACCCTCCAGAGACTGGAGGCCCCAGGGAGTTTATAAGTCAGGTGGGGTGAGGGGTGGAGACAGGGGGTGGGAGGAGGTATGGGAAGTGGAACAGTCAGAGGCTGAACTGGGAGGGGGTAGTGGGGGGGGATAAAGTCTGGTGTGTAAAAAAAATAATTAATTAATAAAAAATTCAAGAAATAAAAAAGCAAGGTAAGAGGTTCATTAACTGAATAATGAATTCCAAGCGGATAGAGCTTGTCACATCTAAAGAAAACGCGATGAGCAGTGGACTTGCATTTCAGAAAATTTTGACAGTTAGTTTCTGATCTACAATGTAAAGGTGATAACATTTGAGTCACATGTATGGCCTTAGTGATACGTAAGTAAAAGCTTTTAGTATAACTGACATAAATGATTTAAAATATTCTCTTTGGCTATAGATAACATGGAATGTAGCAGACTCATTTTTGACTTCTAAGTAGATTTTTTTTTTCCTCATGATGTACACAAAATTATGAATTCAAGCTCCTTTCCTTGTTAGTGATTTTATGTCACTGTGTGCCCTCCAGGTGCTGTCCTGCAGGGCTTCACAATGCTAAAAGTTAAACTTTGTGCACTTTTCTTCACAGTTGTGGTCTCGAGCATTGACATGGAGAAGACTGAGGGTGTTCAATAATCTTGACAAAAAACAAACGTGACAAAGGTGATCTATAGAAGAAAGAGTTTATTGGGGGCTTGCTTATAGTTTCAGAGAGTTATTCTGTGGTCATCATGGTGATAAGTATGGAAGCAGGCAGGCAGGCAGGCATGGCGCTGGAACAGTAGCTAAGAGTTTACATCTGACCCACAAGCAAGAGATGAGAGAAGAATTAACGGTGAATGGTATGCGGGTTTTGAAACCTCAGAAGTCCATCCCTGGTAATATTTCCTCCAACATGGCTATCCTCCCTGTGCCTTCCCAAAACATTCTACTAGTTGGAAAGCAAGTATTCAAATACATGAACCTGGGGGCAGGGTGGAGCATTTTTCATTCACTGCTGCTTCCAGCTCTGTGCATCTCTGAGTTGTGATGTTCTGTGAGTGCTACAATGTTCTTCCCACTTGGGTAGACCGAAAGCCAGAGCACTTTGTCTTTACACAACAGAGCTATTTTCTTCACTTGTCTAATTGCAGAATTATATTATGAGGTTCCTTTGAATTTTACCATGAATTTCCTTATAATTTCTGGAGAAAATAATACAATTAAAACAACAACAAACTCCTTTGTTAAGTATTTTAAAAGATGAACAACGTCGTTAACTCTTCCTTGGAAGTTTTTATGCTTTGGATTTTTATGTATGCTTCAAGGTCACAGCATGTGTCATTAAATTCTTTCTGAGTGTGTAGGCCAGGTGCTGTCTAGCTCTCAGATTCAGTGAATTCCCTGCTTCTCTTGATGTGGCATTTTTTTTTTAAATTGGGCACCAGTGGTTTCTATCACAATTGGTCTCTGTTACCCATGTCCCCAAATCTGGATATATGTAGCACAACAAATACACATTTCAGTTTAGACTCAATCTATAAGATTTTCAACTCAGATGATCTAAAAGACTCATTTCATTACTGATTTAATAATCAAACATGAATGAATGTTTCAAGAAGTATGAAGGGGCCATCTCTGTGCTATGGATATCAAAGTGAAAAGTCCCCTGTAAAGCTAGCTATAGGACAACCCCTAGGGTTTGAAGTCATGCATAAAGTTGCATTATCTGAAGTATATATTGTAATGTGGAAGCCTGAACCAGTGTATACCCGAGTGCTGGAACAAGCTTTAGCAGGAGATTGCAAGGAGGTCCAATTTAAGCTAAAGAGGAAGAAAGATCATCCTATTAAAAGTATGACACATCCATCAAGATCCAGGGTTAGGAACAATATGAAGTAGAATCAAAATTCTGGAATGTGAGACCCAAAGCCCTAGAGTAGATATCCCAGGGTGAGTGAATGTTGCAGGAAGAATTGAAATACATGTCTTCAAAGAACAGCTCATTTCTGTGTCCTTCTATTTATCACAGTGCAGTACCCAGAGCGGGAAAGTTGAAATGCATTTACCCAGAGAACAGGTCTGTGAGTCCCAGAAAAATGGAAAGTAGGTGTGGTTTGAAAAAGAATGCTTTATATTCTTGAATACTTGGACCCCAGTTAATGAAACTATTTGGGAAGGATTAGGCAGTATGGTATTGTTGGGGAGCCTCTGTCATGGGGGCCTCCCATAATTCTCAGTTACCTTGCTCTGCCTCCTACATGTGGATCAAGGCAAGCTTGTAGCAATTCCTGCCTCTAGGCCTTTGCTCCTCAATCAATGACTCTAATCCTCTGAAACTAAAAGATTAAAGCTACTTTATTTAATAAGTAGCCTTGGTCATGGTGTTTTGTCATGGCAAGAGAAAAGTAATTAAGACAGTAAGAATTCAAACAGTTCTAGAGTACATGCCCAGAGAACTGGTTTGTGCATACCTAGTCAAGTCAATCTTCCAGAAAAATACATCCTTTGCCACTCTCACTCCTTTTAGTCTTTCTAATATTTCTAAAATCATGTTCTCTCATGCCAGCTCCACAATCCAGAGTAACATCAGGGTGTGGCCATGGTAGACTTCCTCTTGGTCTGTGTCCATGCTTGCTCAGTTCTGTGTTCTTGCATTTATCACAGTGCCCATCACTCACATTTATATTTGAAATTAAGTTAACTGGTGAGTGGAGAGGAAATATAAAAATTCAAAATAATTTTGTTTGGAGTGGGATTCAAAGTTTTATAATATAATCATCGAAGCAGGCCATAGAAGGGAAGGTGGTGTAGTTTTAGGGAAAACTTGAATTCTGGTCACCACGGGTGTGTAAGTTCTCTTATCCTTCGAGGGCAGCTCTTTCTAGGCTTTAATAGAAAGAGCACAAGAATTCAGTGTAATTGTATACTTCCTTGAATGAGCTGTTGGCGCCTTCTTCATTCCATGCATCTGGTAGACTCTCAGCACTCATGCATTTAAGGAATGCATGAGTCTATCAAAGATGGACTTCCACATCCACCTGTGTCTTCCAATTAGTCATTTTATGTCTCCTGTTTTGAAGTTACCTTCTTAGAACAGGAGCTCTCTCATCTCAAGGGTGACTGCATAGTCCCATTTTGAATAGCATCCCATATTGAATAGCATCCCATATTGAATAGCATCCTATATTGAATAGCATCCAAGGGGCTTCTGTCTGATCTTCTGTGTACCTTTACCAACCCAAGCCTCTTAGCTATATTCTCTGGTGATCAATTAGTCACAGGTATATTTTTAAATATCTACAGTCATTCCAATGCCATTCAAAACTGAGAGACACTAACCTGGGATCTGACCTTAGACATCAGATTGAGGTCTAGCTCTGCCATCCAAACCATTTTCCTGCTTATCTTTATGTGACTCAATTAATAAGTGAACAATTCCTTTCTGGCCTATAAATTATCCAGAAACAGAGTTCACAGGCCGTTTAAGAATATTGGATGGTAAATTGAATGGTGATTACATCCTACCACTGTTTTGCTATGAATTCTGATACAGCCTTAGCTCTTTTGCACTGTGTCTCTGTGAAACCATCCTTCAACAGTCTTAACCAGAGATCTGGGAAAGATAGATCTTCCAGGGTCTGGCAGCCTTTCCAGTCCACCAGCAAAGAAACTGAAGTTCCCAAATACAGAATGGCCTCTACTCTGGACTCCTGGGTAGCTGGGACCAGTAGAAGATGTCCTGCATTCCAAATAGTAGGAGCCATTCTGTCCCTAGACACCAGTCCTTGTTATCTGATACCTCCTTGGATATTAGCAGTCAGGCAAGAAGACAGCATTTATACTTCTGGTCAGAACCATCCTTTCTGCCCCCACTTCTCAGTTTTCTTGGGTTTCTCAAGGGGGAATTCCCTTATCTCTATTTCTAGAATTATAAGAATACTTTGATAACCAAATACAGATGAGTACCAAAATCTATTCAGTCAACATTTATGAAGTTATAGTAACCAGGAGTCTCTAGGGCCCTTGCTATCCAACTGATGGACACAGCCATTTGCTGTTATTTTTGGAGCTGAGAGGCTCTCTCTCTCTCTCTCTCTGAGACCAGAAGTTGTGTATGCTCAAAAATTGAACATCTGGAGACTCTGTGCATTCCATATATCATCTTGTTTCCAAGGACATGGATTATGTTGTTTCTAACCCTGGAAAACCTTTGGATCTCAGTTGTTCACTTCCCTACACTTGCATCCCACTTATGGTGTTTATGAAATCGTGTCTACACGTATACAGAGATTAAGAAGATGGTCAGCTCCAAGTTATCTACACAGTCTTGGCATAGCCTGTGTGTCATATCACCTTGCAAAGAATAAATTGGAAAACCAAGGCCAGGGACAGCTAAAATATTACCCACTGATATAAGCTGAATTGAGTGGCAAAGATAATTTTTGCTCCCAAGGCATCTGCTGTTTTGATCTATAATGCTCTTATCCTTGGTGTAGTGATGTGTCTATGTCTAAGGATCACTGATGATAAGATGTTATTAGTGTAATCACTATCTATATGTGGGTCTTGCTTTCTTTAGATTGGACACAGAGTGTCTGGTGATTTCTTGGGTATTTCATAACAACACGTATGTAATGCTCTGGCCTGCCACATGTCACTTCACTCTTGCCCATTGTGCTTCTAGATCAAGTAAAGTAAGTGGCAATATCTTTATTTATGGGTTTTGAGAAAAGAATCTGCCTTGACAACCAGGAGTGTGCCTGTTCAGCCTCAAGTGCTCTCCTGTTGGACACAAATCACTCAGAGAACATCAGAATCAGACTGTATTCATCAGAGATCAAAGAAAAGAGTTCCAAGTAATTATAGATGAACAAAAAACATAGACACTGGCAATAACATAGAATACCAAATATCCCTTCTTCCTATTTTTTTTTTTTTGTAAATTGGAATAGAACCTTTATTTGCTGATTATATAATAGTGTACATACTGACCCAAAAACTCCACAAGGGTCTTAGTTTGGATTATTATTATTATTTTGTTTTTTATTAGATATTTTCTTTATTTGCATTTTGAATGTTATTTCCTTTCCTGGTTTCCCCTCCAAAAAACCCCTTCCCCCTTCCTCCTCTCCTGCTCACTAACCCACCCACCCCCTGCTTCCTGGACCTGGCAGTCCCTTATTCTGGGGCATGGAACCTTCACAGGACCAAGGGCCTCTCTTCCTATTGATGACTGACTAGGCTATCCTCTGCTATATATGCAGCTAGAGCCATGAGCCCCACCATGTGTTTTCTTTGATTGGTGGTATAGTCCCGGGGAGCTCTGGGGGTACTGGTTAGTACATATTGTTGTTCCTCCTATGGGGCTGCAAACCCCTTCAACTCCTTGTATCCTTTCTCTAGCTCCTACATTGGGGACCCTGTGCTCCGTCCAATGAATGGCTGTGAGCATCCACTTCTGCATTTGTCAGGTACTGGCAGAGCCTCACAGGAGACAGCTATATCAGTAGTAGTATTAATTACATCTTCGTGTGATATATGCTTAGCTCATTCTAGCCCTGCACACTCTAGGTAAGACATTGATGTGCTAAATCTTAAAATTGTGTTTGCTTCCTGAGAAGAGGCAACCCCAAGCTGAGCCCTGCTTATTAAAACTCTGTAAGTTACCAAATACAACCAAATCTTACAGAAGTTTTTTCCATCTTCTTCTTGCTGAGACAACCCTACCATGCTCCCACTACAAGTCTATTCATTTGTATTGTCTGGAAGGATTAACAGTATTTCAACCCTCAAATTATCTTTGATTATGTGAGTTAGACATGATATGTTAGGAATATATATTGAGCATACACAGTTGTTCATTTCCAAAATCTCCAAAAAAGGATAGGCTTTCTATATAACACATAGCAATATTTAACATTTTAAAAGCCAATTATTTTGCCCAAAATATTTGTAACTTACATGTATATGCAATGAACTCAGTATATGTTCTTTACTATTCAGAAGGGAGACATGTGAAATCAATCTCATTCCATCGTTGAGTTCAGGTGGGAAGCTCTTGATAGTTGCTAGTACTATGTATAATGTAGAAGTGATGATGATCTGAAGACATATAAAGGAGCTAAATAATTGCATATTGTACATTTGGGGTAGCTAGCATGGCTAAGGACCACATTGATCTAAGTTGATTTCCATCCTTGTTTGTTTTAAAATTTTTTTTTAAATAGATATTTTCTTCATTTACATTTCGAATGCTATCCAAAAAGTCCCCTATACCCTCCCCATGCCTTTCTCCCCTACCCACTCACTCCCACTTCTTGGCCCTGGTATTCCCCTGTACTGGGGCATATAAAGTTTGCAAGACCAAGGGGGCTCTCTTCCCAATGATGGTCGACTAGGCCATCTTCTACTACATATGCAACTAGAGACACAAGCTCTGTAGGTACTGATTAGTTCATATTGTTGTTCCACCTATAGGGTTGCAGAC
The DNA here is from genome assembly GCA_902729485.2 of Mus minutoides. Lineage (NCBI taxonomy): Eukaryota > Metazoa > Chordata > Mammalia > Rodentia > Muridae > Mus > Mus minutoides. The sequence continues at coordinate 113,952 of LR751707.1, read as the reverse complement.
CATTTTAGCTCCTTGGGTACTTTCTCTACCTCCTCCATTGGGGGCCCTGTGTTCCATCATATAGATGACTATGAGCATCCATTTCTGTATTTGCCAGGCACTAGCATAGCCTCACAGGAGATAGCTATATCAGGGTCCTTTCAACAAAATCTTGCTGGCATATGCAATAGTGTCTGTATTTGGTGGTTGATTATGGAATGGACAGTGGGGTAGTCTCTGGATGGTCCATCCTTTCATCTTAGCTCCAAACTTTGTCTCTGCAACTCCTTCCATGGGTATTTTATTCCCTCTTCTAGGGAGGAATGAAGTATCCACACATTGGTCTTCCTTCTTCTTGATTTTCTTGTGTTTTGGAAATTGTATCTTGGGTATTCTAGGTTTCTGGGCTAATATCCACTTATCAGTGAGTGCATATCAAGTGACTTCTTTTGTGATTGATTGGGTTATCTCACTCAGGATGATATCCTCCAGATACATCCATTTGCCTAAAAATTTCATAAATTCATTGTTTTTAATAACTGAGTAGTCCTCCATTGTGTAAATGTACCACATTTCCTGTATCCATTCCTCTGTTGAGGGACATCTTTCCAGCTTCTGGCTATTATAAATAGGGCTGCTATGAACATAGTGGAGCATGTGTCCTTATTACCAGTTGGAACATCTGGGTATACGTCCAGGAGAGGTATTGCTGGATCTGCTGGTAGTACTATGTCCAGTTTTCTGAGGAACTGCCAGACTGATTTGCAGAGTGGTTGTACAAGCTTGCAATCTCACCAGCAAGGGAGGAGTGTTCATCTTTCTCCACATCCTTGCCAGCATCTGCTGTCACCTAAATTTTGATCCTAGACATTCTGATTGGTGTGAGGTGGAATCTCAGGGTTGTTTTGTTTTGCATTTCCCTGATGATTAAGGATGTTGAACATTTTTCAAGTGTTTCTCAGCCCTTTGGAATTCCTCAGTTGAGAATCCTTTGTTTAGCTCTGTACTCCATTTTTTAATGGAGTTATTTGAATTTCTGGAGTTCAGCTTCTTGAGCTCTTTGCATATATTGGATATTAGTCCCCTATCAGATTTAGGATTGGAAAAGATCCTTTCCCAATCTGTTGGTGGCCTTTTTGTCTTATTGACAGTATCCTTTGCCCTACATTTACATTTCAAATGTTAGCCCCTTTCCTGGTTTCCTCTTTGACTCCCCCCTCCCCCTGCTCACCAACCCATCCACTCCTGCTTTTTGGTTCTGGCATTCTCTATCCTTATTTTGATCTCAGATTATTTCTCATATTCTGGTCCTATGTACCAACAGAAAGTGTCATCCTCCGTGTACGGTCACCTCAGCCTGGGCTGGACTTGAACCTTGGATGTTTGGATTTAAAATACTATATGAGCACAGTAATGATCCCACAGTGCTGTGGATAGTAAGCAGAGTCTTAACTAGGCTGTCCTATGTGTTCATGAATCTGTGTTGCAGCCCCTGAAAGCCCTCTCACAACCTTCCCATGTAACCACTATCATCACGTAGCCACATAAATTCTCTGTTGTAGCTAATTCCCTACAAACACCCAAAAGTATGTAAAAAGAGGCTGACTATGGGCCAGGTCACCATTCAGGATGGTTGTATTGGGTTTTGTTTCTCCATTACTGACAGTCAGTTGCACTTTTATTAAGCATGGTGAGCTTTCAAAAGATGACTGCAATATAAAGTGTGTATGTAGGTGGAAGGCTAGAAGAAAGGCAGCTTTACTCTAGTTCATCTGCAATCATTAGCATGAGACTATGATTGTAACAGAGAAAATGCAGTGAATATGTAAGGTACAAATATTTTGGACAAAATATTGGCTTTTAAAATGCTAAATGTAGATCTTGCAAAAAGAAAAAAAATAAACCACCATAAGTCCTGAAGCACATGATTTTATGACCATAAAGCTCAGATGAAGCAGCTGCATTTTGAAAATTCACTGCTGCATTATCACTCATGTAATGGACAGCAATTAAATTATATGTGTATTCGATTGCTTCCAAAGGAAATAGTTTTCTAATTATTGAAGCCATCTTTTGATGATACTAGAAATTAAATCTTTTCAAGTTCTTGTAAATGAGTTTTTTTAAAAATAGAATTCTTGATGCTGAGCTTATGAAATTGTGGCCTCTTTCTTCTGTTGATTAAAAAAATCTTTCCTTTTAAATCTCCCAAGTTTTAAATGTGTGAATGGGAGTTATGTTATTGAGTGAGCTAACAGTGTGGAAAATTTATGATCACGTGAAAGGAGACAGATGTTGTAACACAACCTAGCACAGGTGACTTTTACAAAACTACTTATGAAGAAGGTAAAAAAGATCAAGAAAAGACCAAGTTGATCAAGAAAAGCATCATCTTTGGAGAGTCATGAAGACAGGAGGATTCCTAAGAAATCTTGCACAGTGGTGAGACACAAAAGAAGCATTATCTCAAAGTCCTCTGGTGGAATCAGCCAAAATATTACTTGAGCAAGCTTCTAAGTAGGTTCCAGTGTGTTGCACATACAGTCAAAAGTGTGTGCAAATAAGCCCATCCTACATTTATTTAATGTATATTAGTTCATTCAGACATGAAGATATTTGGGTCCAGAGAGCACATGACACAGACATATTTCTCTTATAAATTTCAATCTAAGTGGGACATAGGACACTGATCAACTTGTGACATGGAACACTACTGTTATATGCAGAAGATACACAGAGGAAGCATGTATCAAAGAACGTTATGCATAAGCTACCCATGCTTTTGGGAAAGGCCAAGTTACTAAAGGAAGATCCAAGAGGTTGGTATTCTTCTTCCTCACCAACAGCTATCCTCAGTCTGACTTTTTACCTCATCTCCAGCATATGTCTGAAGTCTATAATCTACTCACAGTGCCCAGTTAAACTTGTTAGGCACTTATTTGGTTCTTGTATTCTTAGTTATCTGCTTTGCTTTGTGTTACATTTGAGATGGTGATATCCACAGGTTTCTTCCCTCCTCACCCCTGCCCCCAAAAGATTTCAGAGTAAACTAGAGGAGCTTTCCTAAGGAGCAAAGGAGCTGATGGCATATAGTTTGGGGGGTAGGAGAAGTCGGTCTCTTGTGAGGCTTTAGACAAGTGTACGTAGTGCTTACTATGGAATGTGGCTGCATTTCTTGTTGAATGCTTTTCATTTATATCTTAGAGCTCTTTGAAGATCTGCTTAAAGGAATCCCAGTCACTCTGCACACTCTTTAACTGAAGAACCTCAGTGTGTAAGACACCCAGCTCAGTGCCTTCCTGCCTGCTCTGAGTTAATGTTTCCCCGGCTCACAGAGGTAAATTTCTATAGAAACTAACAACTTTCATGCTGCCCCAAAACCCTGCTATACTACACTGCTAATCTTATCCAGTTGGCCCTGGAGCTGTGCTCTACCTGTCTTTAGTGCTATGACAACATAAATAGTTGCTTTATAGAGAGATTTGCTGGACTTGGTTCTAAGCTCATGGATATGCCATAGGGAACTCTAGATAGACTTCTTTGCTAGTAGTACCTGCCTTCATTGTCATTGTCTCTTCTGGCTATTGCCTGGACACGACTAGAGGGAGGTTACTTTTGGGCACCGAGAAGTGAAACTCTGGTGTCTCATAAGGGGGACACCGAAAATATTGCTATGGATAACATTTCAGTTCATGTTCATTTAGACATGTTCAGTGTGTGAAAAAAAAATTTGATGCAGCTTTTTCAGGTTAGAGGGGGAGTAATGACATGGAGGACAATGGGCTTACAGAGACAGATGTCTTTTGGAGCCAGGAAGGCAACTATGCATTTACAAATGTGCCTCCTGAGCTGGAGAGATGACTCAGCAAGTTAGATTACTTGGTACTTTTGTAGAGGACATAGGTTCAGTTCCCAGCACCCACATGGAGGCTCCAGTTCTAGGCAGTGTGACACCTTCTTTGGACCTCCCAGCAGCACAACTACACGTGTGGCACACACACACACACACACACACACACACACACACACACACACACGCGCGCGCGCGCGCGCGCGCAGGCACACAGATTCAATGCTGTCTATAGAGTCAATGCTATCTTCAGCAAAATTATAGCAAAAAATTTCACAGAGAGTTATTGATTTTGTATTCTGCAATGCTTATATACCTGTAAACTTGTTTGGTGATGCATTTAGAATTTCTACTTATAAAATAATGCCATTTACAAACAGAAAAACACCTTTTTTTCAATTGTAGTATTTAAAAAATATTTTTACTTAATTTCTCTAGCTATGCTATATTTAACATATATAGATACATACATATATTCATATGTATATGTACGCATACATATGTATATTCAGAAAAAGCATCCTGTATATTTTCTTATCTTCACCTTAGAGTTTTCAGCTTTTTACCATTGATCATATTGTAGGTTTGTTACATATGAGTTTTATTAAGTTTATATATATTCTTCGGTAGCTAAGTTGTTGAGGATTCTTCTAATGAAAAAGATGTTGAATATTTTTCTGTAGCTATTCAGATGGTCATATGATTTTTTTATTTTTAATTCTAACAATGTTTCACATCATATTATGTGGGCCTAAATCAACTAGCTTCTACTTCAGGGATGAATTTTTCTTGATCACAGTGTATAAAAATTTGAACATGCTATAATATTTAATTTCCTAGCATTCTATTGATAATGTGCATTTATATGCACTAGGGATAGATGTTTGTAATTCTTTTTCTAGCGTCATTGCCTGATTTTGTAATCAAGACCAGACTGATATCATAATATAGGTTTGGGATGCTTTCTTCTATTCACATTTTTGGAAGACTTTGAAGATTATTGATATTAACTAATCTTTAATGTTTGGCAGAACTGACCATGAAGACAAGCCATCAGTACTGAGATTTTCTGCAGTGTAATATCTTTATATGTGTGTATTCTCATTTTTCTGTTTAGCTTTTCTATTTCATCATGACTTAGTCTTTGTAGTTTGTATGTTTTATTTTTTATTCCTATCTTTTAGGCTGTAACATTTGCTGATGTAGAATTATTCAACAAACTCTCTTTGGATCCAAATGTATATCAGGTAAAACCCAGATTTTACTGTTCTCTTTTTTAACTAAGTAAAATGTTTCTTAGTTGTGTTTCTATTTTGAAAAAAAAAACACAACTGTTATTTTTATAGATATTTTCTGCTCTATATTTTATTTATTCTGTTTAAATCTTGGTTAGTTGCTTCCTTCCATGAACTTTGAGTTATTTTTTCTTTTTGTAGTCTTTTAGGAATAGTATTTTTTCTTCACTTGGCTATTATCCTAAATGTCCATGTCAAAACACTTTTTTTTTCACACCTTGTGTTTTGGTACATGATGTTTTTATCTTCATTTTGAAATCCCCTTTTTAACTCTTTGGCACAGTGGCTGTGCCAGGAATGGGTTGCACATGCTCCATAGATTCACTGTTTTCTCTTTACTACTGATTTCTACTCTTTTATGATTGTTGAAAAAGATACTTACTGTGTTATCAAGACTCATGTCCCATCCTCAGTGGAAGCTGTGTACTTGTGGAGGATGTGCCCTCAGATGATGCTATATGTTGGTCAAGTCCCTTGGTATCAAGTGTGGTTCAACTTCATTACCTACTGAGCTATGGTGTGGTCTCTATTATCAAGCACGGGACATTGGAGACCTCTATGTTTATCATTTTACTGTCTATTTCTCCTGTCAAACATCATAACATCTACTTATATGCTTTGGTGTTATGCTGTAGGGTGGTCTCATAGCTATAGCTGATAGGTTCATTTGGTGAATTATTTCCTTTATCATTACATAATGTCTCTTTTGTTTCTTACAATAATAATTTTGATTTCAAATCTCTTTTGTCTAATATAAATCTATATTTATACCACTATTTGTTTTTGTTTCCATTTGCATGAAATATCTTTTTGTTTTTTACATTTGTTTTTTAATGTGTGTTCTTGAAACTAGAATGAAACGGTTGAAGACAGCATATGTTTGTGTCTTATTTTATATCTATCAATTTCTACATTGTTTAGGGGATTTAATTCACTTATGCCTAATATACTTAAAGAAGACTGACTCTTATTTCCTCAGAAGTCATCAATTGACTTAGGGTAGGAGTTTATGAACCCCTTCTCACTCAATACTAGAATACTAACTGGCTTGATCTTGTGCCGGCAACCCCAGATACAGTGAGTTCCTGAGAGCCCGCATCTTGTTATGTCAAGAAAGCACTGTTTAACTCCAGTCTTCTCTGATCTCTGTCTCTTACAATTATTCTGATCTCATCTAATTGCGGTTCTTGAGCCCTCTCTATGTATGGGTATGTGCTTGTGGGTGGGGGGTGATATAGATGTCCCCTTTGTGACTGAGCACTCTACTGATACTTATTTTCTGCATTTTGATAAGTTGTGGATTTCTGTGTTAACCACTGTTCATTTCACATGAAAACCTTCTCTGATAGAATCTTAGAACTGCCCTAATATGCAGGTATTTAACAGAACAATAGTAGTAGGTTCACGCCTGAGACCTACATGCTCCCAAACTATGGGTTCTTTAACAGATGCTAGGCATATATTTCCTCCTGTGGAACAGGCTTTAAAGTTCAGCCATAAAGTTGTTGGTAACTACTATAATATCCATGCCATATTACACACCAAGTCATGTCTTGTCATTCTGGTCACTACAATTGTTCACAGGGTTCAGAGGTTAGTAAGGCTTTTCATGACATTTATTCTTCAACAGCCCAAGTATTGTTCTCTCTCTCTCTCTCTGTGTCTCTCTGTCTCTCTCTCTCTCTCTCTCTCTCATGTGTGTGGTACATATGTATGTAAAATAATAAAAAAGTCTATCAGCTTGAAAATTGGAGACATAGTAAAATAAATTATTATTCCCCAAAAGCCATTAAAAAGAATAAAGATAAAACAAAAAAATATATTGTGCTAGTTAGTTTTTGTCAATGTCACTCAAAGTAAAGTCACCTGGGAGGAAGGAAACTCAATCTAAGGATCTCTTTCATCATACTAGACTGTGAGCCTGTCTGTGAGGGCATTTTTCCAGTTCCTACCTACATATTCCTGCCTTGAGTTCCTACATTGGCTTCCTTCAATGGTATTCTGTGATCAGAAGGGGCAAGCCTAATAAATTCCTTCCTCTACAAGTTGTTTTTGGTAATGTTTTTTTAGCCACAGAAACAGAAGGCAAGCAAGGACTTATATCATGGGTCAGGATTTAATATGAAAAACTTCAGTCAGTTATCCTATTTATACATATACATGAACAGACTTCAACTATTTAACTAGTGACAGCTGATCTTAATTGTGTCTATTCAGTTCCTGTGTTTGGAAAAGGAAGTCAGATTGCAAGTCTGTCCTGTTTAAAATGCACTAATCAATTTTGACAGCAGGTCCTTCAAATAATATTCCTGGAATCCACTGTGATCAACAATTTTGCTGCTTTGAGGAAATAATCCACACTCCAGGCCTTAAATTCTGGTGCTAAGAAGTGCTTGTGTCTGAAGCAGACAGATTCTGTGTTTATTGTGGTCTTGCCTCCACATGATTGTTATAGGGGTTTGAGAGGAAAAATCATTTCATGTAATTTAGTTAGGTCATTGGGTGAGCAAGAAAATTCACTTCAGCATGAGCGATAAGAGAGTTGCCTGGCCGCTTTAGTCACCTCCATGTCTCCTGGAGCCATCTGCACTTTAATATTGTAGTTATTTACTTACAAGCCGAGATACTGTCATGGGGAAGAGGTAACTTCAATAAAAGCTAGTTATAAACTTAAAGTCTATACTACGTGTTTTTGGGAATAAAAGTAAGAAAACTTCATGTATGGTAGGTGCCAATATCTCTATATACACATTTCTCCAAATTCTCATACATAATATCATGTGGCTACTATACTCCTTTGTTTAAGTGAAGACTCAACAATCCAATTACTCCAAGAAGCATTCAGCCTTTAAAAGAAAAGGTCTGATCAGTGTGAGTATATTTTGATAAAAATAGTTAAATTTACTATAGGACAGCCATTGGGATAGTAATTTTACCTGCTTATTGGACCTATCATTTTATTTCCTCAAAGGATTAATGAACTATTTTGAAACATATGAACAACATGTAACTTCTATATTAGATAGCTTTCCTTTTCTACCATGAAATAAATGCATGACATAAGTAAACTATGAAGAGAAGAGACTTCTTTTTGCTCATAGTTTAGTCCCTGATCAATTAGCCCCATTACTCTGGACCTGACATCAGGCAGCAAGTTGTGTCTAGTGTAAAGCTGTTCAACTTTTAGCAAAGAGGTACAAGAAAGGAAGCGACTATAGTACTACAATTCCCTATAAGGATACATTTCCAATGCCTTAAGGACCTTCCACAAAGCTCGGCCTCTAACTAGTCTCACTAAGTCTCACTACCACGTGACTGGGTGCGAACCCATGGGCTTTTCTTTGAGAGAAATCTCAGGCTGAACTATAATAACAACTTACATAAAGATGGAAAAAAAGCTATTTGTTAATAATAGCTGCCTTTATATTATACATACCAATTATATTGTAGGAATTTTATTTTATGTTTTAAATGAAACCAGTGTCCCTTGTCTATAGAAGTTGCCCCAAGTTTGAGTTGGCCTTGAAGGGTTCTCCTGATGTCCATCCACTATAAACAGTTTTTTGTTTAGTTTTATTTGTCAGTGGTATGAAATTATCCAAAATGCAGGTTTCATTAGAGAAGTTTGTAGGTAACTGGAAGAGAGGAGGAGACTGAGTCAATTATTGGACTGTCTTTGTCCTTGAGTTGACCGAATCTTGTTTCCAATGGGGTCATTGCAAAGGATTTGAGCAAAGCAGAACTAAAAAGACAATCCTATACCTAGCTATGGAGACAGTCATCACATTTTTCAAACATTAAGAGAAAAATGGAAAGATTTCCAAATCCTAATGGTCTCTGATTTTATTTCTGTAAAGCTCTACTATTGACTCAGTATAGATCATGGATAGTACAGATTAAGTAAAACATATCTTTTGAAATGCCTACAATAACAAGAGATGTGCACACTGGTTTTAAGATGAATAGTAGAGATGCTATCAGAAGGTGGTTGATGTCTGTCTGTCTGTAAGCAGCCTGAGAGTTTACTTGGAGTATATCCCTAGGATGCATTCTTCTTGCTCCTGAACCCTTATTCAAGTTCAACACCCTTGATCCCTAGACAGATCCATCATATTTGTGCCTTTGGTTTGAAGTTTTTGGAGAAGGAGTCATGCTCATGTGTACAGAGGCTTCTCCCTCACTCTTACGGAAGTTCTGTTATAAACATAGGTCAACAGAAGTTGCCATCTTGGAAACAGAAGAGGTAGCCAATAAGGGTATATCTTTCATGACAGCTATTCCATGGTTTAGGACAAGCACATATCACTTGCTTAATGCACTTTTTACTATTTGTAAAGTTTAAAGAAATGTGGCTGAAAGGAGCAGATTGAAAGTATATCTTGCATAGCAGGTTCCTTCTATGGTCTCCAGTATCCCTGAGTGAATTTACCTCAAAAACACATTTAAGTTGACATACACCTATGTTCACTGTCTCATGGGATCTAATGGGGTCATCTTGGCCTCAGCGAACATCTTGAATCTATAGGATGTTGCACTTCAGAGGTATGGACATCTTTTGTTTGACTTTTAGGGCAACACAGCAAGTGGAGGGTGCTTTGAAAAGAGAAGGCAGAGGGAAGGTGTAGGAACCAACAGTCTCCTTGAAGCTACTTTCTGAGACTAAGGATCTCATCTTGGGGCTGTATGGTATCCTTATCTGGAAGTCAGGGTCCTTGGTGTACACACAAAGTTGAGTTGTGTAAGGCATTCTAGGGGACCTGTTGTCTGGACCTTCCTCTAAGATGTGTGTATAGGATAAGTAGGAAGGCCTCATTAACTACACTTTAATTTCCTTAATTGAAAAAAATGTATATTTTATTTGCTTTATTTAATTATCATCTCAGAAGATTACTGCTGAATAAGTTCATCCTTTCTAGCTCTTTCTGAATTCTGGTTGGCTAGTTCAACTCAGCTGTTCTGGCTCAAACTCTTCTCCAAGCTAATTATTCAAACTGGCTTCTCTCAGCTTCTTTCTGAATTGCTCTACTTGGCCTCAAACTAACTCTACTAATCTATTGAAATAATCTGTTTCTTTCTCATTCTATAGCTTATTCTGTCTTAACCTGTTTCTAGCTTGTTCTCTCTTCAACCTGTCTGTAAAACCGTCCCTGTAAAAACTGCCTGTGAACTCCTTGAACTGCTGCCATGAAGTCCACAGCACTAATTAGCAACTTACTGACTCACTGAACTGACCAACTAGAACATAGAGATCTGCATGCTTCTGTCTTCTGAGTGCTGGGATGGAAGATATACAGCCACTCCTGAACTCAAGCTTTCCTTTACCTGAAACTTACTCTATACCAGGCTTGCCTTGAACTCAAGAGATCTGCTTGCCCTTGTCTTCCGGGATTAAAGGTGTGTTGGATTCCAACTGGATCATACAGACCTAGAAGATCTTGGAGGTGATCCCTTGTCAGAGAAGCCATGTTGCTGAATTAAAACTCCTCTATACTTAGCATCATGTTACTAAATACTAACTAACTAACTATACATGTATCTTATCTATCTATCTATCTATCTATCTATCTATCTATCTATCTATGATTTTACCAGGAAATAGTGGCGCATGCTTTTAACTCCAATACTCAAGATTCAGCGGTAGATGGATCATTCTGAGTTCTAAGCCAGTATGGTATACATAGTGAGTTCTAGACCATCCAGAACTATGTAGAATGATCCACATTCTCTCTCTCTCTCTCTCTCTCTCTCTATATATATATATATATATATATATATATATATATATATATATATACATGATTTAATTGAAATAGAATTATATCAATCCACCTTTTCTGAACTCCAGCTCCTCCCAGCTATCCTCCCTAGAATCCCTCTTATTTTTTCCCATATATGTATATATTATGTTATGCATAAATCAAATATATATAAATGCAACTTCTGTGTCTGGTTTTATTATTTGTAAGTTTGTGATCTCAAGCCTGACCACTCTGTTACAACCAATAAGAGAGTTCATCCCTGGCAGAGGCTAATCCTTCTGGCAGCAGTAGTTCTCTGTCTAGGAGTTGGAGCCCATGAAATAGTTTCCTTTTCATGATAACATGTCAGTGATGTTACCATTGTTCCAGTATTATTTATTTATTCACTTCTAGGAGAGGTTGTCTCACAGCAGACTTTCTAGTATACTTGGCCCTTACAGTCTTTCTGACCCTCTTCAAAATGTTGCCTGAGCCATAGATGCAAGAGTTGTGATGGAAAGTATACACAAGGTAGACTCCCCACAATCTGTTCAGCTGTGGCTTTCTGTGATGACCTACATTTTATTTAAATGAGACATCATTGATGAGGGGTGGTATAAATACATAATCTGTGAATATAAGAATAAGATTTAGAATGTAATAAGGAATTATGCTCATTTAGCAAAATGATGGTAGTGGATTATTTTCTAATGTCCATGACCTCACTCACATAAGCAATGGAAATCTGGTTAAGTTTCCAGTTCTAAGCATAGCTCCCATTTTCCTGAATGGGCCATTTAGACAACTGTTGGTTGCCACTGACACATGAGTGGCCCTTATTGCACCTTAGTATATTTTGCAATACTTGTCATTGTTGTGGTTCATAGGTTTTCAGCTGGGTTGGATTGTTTAATTGCTTCCTTCCCTTGGTAACATGCATAGTAATTTCTGGAACCATGGATACTAGACCACAGGAAACAGGCTTTCAGGTCAGATACAGCCTGAATCATCTGAGTCCTATGTCCTAAATACTCAATGTTTTAGCAATAGGGCCTCACCTTCAACTCCTGGGGAAAAACAAAGGGCTATATCTGTAATCTATACTGTTTTGTGATTCACTTGGACTACTCTCCCCAAACATTTAAGAGAAACTTTCTCTTGCCTGGTACTGTACTTTTGTTAATCTAGAATTCTTTAGTGAGACTTGTCATTTCAAGTGGCTTAACTTCCTTAAGAATTGTGTGTGTGTGTGTGTGTGTGTGTATGTGTGTGTGTTTGTGTATGTATGTGTGTTGTATATTTGTACACACATACATTCATATATTTTATATATAATATTAGGGAAATATAAAATAAGATTTCTTGAGGCTTTATTAAATAATCTTTGTGTTATTTTTTTCCACCTCTATTTTGACCTCCTTCTGTCCTCCCCAGTTGAAGATTCCCCATTTTTCCACTTCTTACATCATAGCACCTCTAAACTGCTAGACGACTTTCAACCCTACTCACATTTGGCCCTGTTATACTTTTTTCATTTCTATGTTTACTCTATGTTGTACATTTGGAGCTGGGACCCATAGAGGAGAAGGGACACATGGTCAGTTCATCTTTCTGGGTCTAGGTTACCTCATTGACTGTAACCATTTCTAGGTCTATCCATTTATCTATAAATTACATTATTCTTTACAGTAAATAGTAGTGCATTGTGTAGATACACCACAATTTCATTATCTATTCATCTGTTGAAGGAAGCTTACATTGTTTCCATTTTCTGTCTCTTGTGAATGGGCAGCAGTGAACCTTTCTGTACAAGTATCTGTGGAATAGGCTGTTAAGGCCTTTGGGCATAGTCAAGGAATGATATAACCTGGGTCATATAATAGATTTAACTGTTTTGTTAGGAATTACCTTACAAGATATATATGTAGGAAAGGACTTACTGAACAGGACTCCATTTGCTAAGGAATTAAGGCCAACAGCTGACAACTGAGACCTCATAAAAGCAAAAAGCCATCTTCCATTTAAGGAAACAGATAATTGAGTGGAGAAGAAATACACAGAATGGAAAAGGACCTTTGTGAGATATACAGCTGAAAGAGAATCCACATCTAGAATATACAAAGAAATAAAAAGAAAACCCAAAGAATCAAGGAAAAAGATGAGCCAATTAAAAATAGACTTGGAACCTGAAAAATTCTCAATAGAAGACATAAAAACTGAATAAGAAGTACCTCAAATGGTTTCCCATTTGTGGTTGAACCATTCCTGAGAGCATGACAGCAGCAAAGCTGACCTTGCCTGGGCAGCACAACAGAGCTGCCCTTGCTGGCATGACTATGGGTGAGCCAACTCAAGTGCATGAGAGGAGAACTGATTCTGCCCCTCACTGGTTGTGGCACTGGGTGAGCTAACCTAGCCAGGACAGTGATGTGAGCTTTCCCTTGTGGTGTGGGTGCAAGGGAGCGGACTGGCTGAGTAGCTCAGCTACCACTCAGGTCCAGATCCACAGGTCTGAGCTGGCCCACTCCAATATCCACCTCATCTATGAATTGTTAGAACATGTGAAGGGGCTGGTCCTACAGATTCAAAGCTGCAGGATCTCCATGACACAGTGCAACACCAGGATAGGCTCTGGTGAGGGTAGAGTATTGATAGTATAGGAGAAGCCAGAGTCCTGGAAACAGACCAAAGACTCATTGCAATGAACATTTGCAATTGAAGATGTGTGGGCAAAAAGGGTATACTGTGGCACACACTGTACACATTCCACAATGAGTGTTTTTTTTTTCTCTTTTGAGGGGGAGGTTTCAAGGGTGGAAAGTGGGTATGAAAGAATGGAGGAGATGAGTGAGATTGGGGTGCATGATGTGAAATTAATTCACAAAGAATCATTAAAAGGTTGATTTTAAAAAGGGTTAATCATCCTTAGCAATCAGGGAAATGTGGATTAAAACAACTTTGAGATTTCATCTCATTGCAGCTAGAATCATTATGATCAACAAAACAACTAATAAAAGTTCTGATGAGGCTATGGAGAAAGTGGAAGTCAAATTCACTGGTTGTAGGGATGCAAAAGCCACTCTAGAATTCAATATGAAGAATGTTTAACTATTTTAATGTCCTTCCCTGTTCAGGGTTAAATAATTCAAGGTGTTCTGTTTCCTACAGAAATGGCTTTCTCCTTTAGTTGGCATCTCCCTGTCTATATGTAGCCTCTGTCCTCATCAAGGAGGACATCAAGAATGCTATTCTGTCAGACCTGTGGAGGAACTGTAGCCTTAGTGAACCCTGTCCCTGACTCCACTGCTCTGGCTCATATCAACGGTTCAGATTTCTGTGGGATTTCTTGCCAAGTCTGAACGGAACTCCACATGACTATCATCCTGCCATTAACCCTTGACTCCAGTGACCTGCCCACACTACCTACCATTCCCACAGGTCCTCTGTTGTCTGATGCCCTAGAAGGAGCGAGAATTGAAGATCAACTTCAGATGGATGCACATGTGGCGTGCTGTTCTGGCATGTGCCCAGAGGAAAGAACACTAGAGTAGTAACTAAGTGACAGTTGCATAGACACAGCTTGGGGACATTAAAGTCATCTGATATGGGAAGTGCTAGGCCCTAGGAGGTCTGATATTGATTAGAGCATGAACCCATACTACTATAAATACTTAAGTCTCTTTATATGATTTACTACATTTATTGTCTTAGATATGTTGAACTACCCCTGTACCTCAAGGATAAAGCTAACTTGATCAGGGTGGACAATCTTTTTAATACACACCTGTACTTAATTTGTATTTTCTTGAGGACTTTTGCACTTATATTGGTGAGGGGTATTGACCTGTAATTTTCTTGTTGTGGTTGTTGTATCTTTCCTTAGTTTGGTGTTAAAGTAATACTGGTTCACAGAAGGAGTTTGAAAGTGTAACTTCTGTTTCTAATCTTTTGAACAATATGAAAATATTGTTTGCAGATCTTCTTTGAAAGTCTGGTAGAATTCTCCTGTGAATCCATCTGGGCCTGAGAGTTTTCTTTTTAGTTGGAAGTCATTTTATCTCTCTTTCCATCTCCTTGTTTGTTTTGAATTTCTTTAAGCTGTTGTTCTCCCTGTTGCTTTAACATTGGTGATTTTGATGAATCTAGAAATTCATTGATTTCTTTTCGATTTCTTTTGATGAAATGAAGTACAAACAAAATAAATTTAGAATTACTATAGGAAGAGAGGTCAGTGAATACAGAGGAAATTTTTTTTTTTATTTTTTTAACCTATGATCCATAAGGATATTTTTTGATGTATTGAAAGAGAAACTTTAGATATTAAACCAGAGATCAGTGTTGCTGAGCAGCTTAATTCTGGGTCTTATGGGTAGATTGGTGATGGGTATGTTCTTCAGTTTACTGACTGCTTGACTCTGGACTTCTGATCTTTATCATCACTAAAAAGAACATTCTTCATTTGTATTGGCCACATGGGAATTAGCCATCCTCTGACTTTTTTCTTTGATCAGGGTCCTATTGTAGCTTCGTCAGCCCTCAAATTCTTTAAGTACCTAAGGAGGACTTTGAATGCTTGACACACACATCCCCCTCCACTTCTGAAGGACTTGAAAGACAGGCTTGCACCACCAACACTGACTATTGTTTAAATACTTAAGGAAGCTTAAATTGTAGAAGCTCTGCCCCTTGCCCCAATAGAGAGGGAAGGGTTCCTGGTTTTAGGACAAGAACTAGGTAACTGAGGGTTTATAAAGAAGCAAAACAAGAAGGAAGGCCAAAAATGAGGAAGTTTGAATCTCACTCACAAGGGAGAATAAAATAGTCATAAGTGCCAGATGGAGGAAGGGAACTTGGAGGGAGGAGGATGGGGAGAGGAATAGGGGATTCAAGATCAGACCTTGAGAAGGACAGCAGAGATGGCTAGATGGCCATGAAAACGAATGGAAATCTACAACTGGCAGGGGCATAGAGGTGGGATACACCTTCAGGGTGAGACAGAGACCTGGGAAAAGGGAGGCAGACAAGAATCAATGGGGGCGACTTTAGCTGTGATTCACTACATTGGGGATATGGAAGCTGAAGAGGCCACCTCCTATAGCCAGACAGGAACCCAAGTGGAGCAATAGAGACACCAACCCAGCCATAAATCTTTCAACCCCAAATTTATCTTGTCTGCAAGTAATGCAGGCACAAGGGAAGGAACAGAGGCTGAGGGAATGGCCAGCCAATAACCAGCCCAAGGTGAGACCCATCCCATGGGCAAGCACCAGTCCCTAACACTATTAATGATACTGTATTATGCTTGCAGATAGGAGCATGTTGTCTGTTGAGAGCCTCTACTGAGCAGCTGACTAAGACAGATACAGACACCCACAGCCAAACAGTGGATAGAGTCTGGAGACTCTTAAAGAATAGGAGGAAGGATTGCAGGTCCCGAAGCGAATAGGAACTCCACAGGAAGACCAGAAGAGTCAAGTAACCTGGACCCTTGGGGTTTTCAGTGTCTGAACCACCAACTAAAAAAATATACACAGTCTGGACCTAGGCCTCCCTGCATATATGTAGCAGATGTACAGCTTGGTCTTCATGTGGATCCTGAACAACTGGAGTTGGGGCGGCTATCCCCAAAGCTGTTGCCTGTACATGGGATATGTTCTTCTAGCTGGGCTGCCTTGTCTGGCCTCAGTGGGAGAGGTGACACCTAGCCTCTCAGAGACTTGAAGTGCAAGGGTGGGCCTCCCACCTTACGGTAGGGGGGGCACCTGCTCAGAGGAGAAGGGGAGGGGTATGAGGGAAGGATTATGGGAGGGGTGACCAGGAGGGGGGCTGTGAGTGAAATGTAAAGTGAATAAGTAAATAAGTGAATTAATTAATTAATAATTTAAAAAAAGTAAAATCTATTTAGAATGGCTATTTTGAGATACTTGAATGACTTTCCAATAAGATTAGAAAGTTTCTGGGGCTTGAATATGTCTTTGATCTTCAATCTTATGTTTTCATTTGAATGATAAGTTCCTATTACAACGCCACTGCTCAGTCTTAGAACACAATACACTGACATATTCTTCTGGAATCTGTGCTAACTTCTAAGATAGTGGTCCTCAACCTTCCTAATGCTGTGATCCTTTAATACAGTTTCTCATGTTATGGTGACCCCAACCATAAAACTATTTTCATTGATACTTCATAACTGTAATTTTTCTACTGTTATGAATCACAATATAAATATCTGTGTTTTCTGATGGCCTTAGGTAACCCTTGTGAAAGGGTCATTCAATACACCAAAGTGGATCCTGACCCACAGGTTGAAAAATGCTGCTCTAAGATAAGCTTTTAGGACTGAAGCTAATGCATTCAACTTGCTTTTGTATCTGAAAATGCTGCATAGCTCCAGGCAAAAGACCCAGAGCATTCACAAGCAACTTTCAAAGTGTATGTATTCAGATACATTAAAATTTTTATTCCAGATGTGCCCCTTCTATGAACTGTAACATGTTGAAGAGTTAGCCTCATGAAACTAAGTTACTCAGCTCAATAATAAATAAAATTCACAAAACCAAAGAAAATAAAAACCTTTGCCTGGAGGAACCACAGTGCAGAGAAGGCATCTGGAAGGGTTTTAGTGGCTTGGCATTCTGGGGAGATCGGAGAAGGGATTCTTATCTGGGAATGGGCATGTTGTTTTCCTCACAGGAGCAGTTTCTTCTAACATAAAATGGGAAAGTGTGTTTGTCTATTTGTACTTCAGTAAACTAGAATGGTATAGTAAGTGCTTGCTCTGGCCAGGACTCTCATCTGGTCTCCTCACACTAAGATGTGACAGACCGATAGGCTCTATTGGGTGCTTCATGTGATAGGATAGTTTTTACTTTGCATGTATAATGTACAAGCGTTCATTTAAAGACAATGGTCTCACATGGCCTTTGCTTGTCCTAACGATGCAGTACTGCCTGCTGTGGATCACCTCTTTTACTGATAAGGAACCTAAGAAGATGTTAGCGGATGCAAATTGCATCACACCAACATGTCCATGCTCTTCCCCGGCTTTCTAGCGCTCTATGGCACTTTAATGTCCTGTGTTTTTATTTCAGATATATACTGTATAAGGGGGCATCTGCACAATCATTACCCTGTTTTCTTCCAGGCTAAATAAAGATATTTGTCTACAGGGTATCTATGTTCTCATTGAGGACACAGACAAGCTTATTTTTGAGGATGGATTGCCTCATGTTAATGCTGTTAAGATCATCCTTCTATGAGCTCCCTATATATCCCTATATTAGTTCAAGTTTGGGAAGCTGAGGTTGTGTCAAGCAACCAACACTCATGTCCTGGTGATCCTCTACCAACCAATCTATACAATCTATACATCTGTGCTGTAGCTTAGGCTCTGACTCCCTTTTTCTTTTTCTTTTTCTTTTTCTTTTTCTTTTTCTTTCTCTTTCTCTTTTTCTTTTTCTTTTTCTTTTTCTTTTTCTCCTTTCTTTTTCTTTTTCTTTTCTTTTTCCTTTTCCTTTTCTCCTTTCTTTTCATCCTTCCTTTCTTTCACCTATGTAATTATGTATCTGTGTATCTGTGTATCTGTGTATCTATGTATCTGTGTATCTCCCCCCCCCTCTCTCTCTCTCTCACACACACACACACATCTGTCTTCTTTTATGTGATACTTGTGTTTGAAGCTCTAGCTTTATCATGGTAGGTAAGTATTCTATCACTGAGCCATATTTCCACCACATTTCTCCTTTTAGCTTTTATTTGTTAATAACATGGTTTCCTGAAGTATCCCAGTCTGGCATTGAATTTTTGGTTCTTTTGCTTCAGCTTTCCTGAAAGCTAAGGGTACAGGCCTGTAGTACTAGGCCCTGTCAATATCGGCTTTCTTGAAATTCTAAAATGCTCTTCCCACTTCTGCCCCTACGACTACGGAGTGTAGTGTGATCACTTATTGCTTTCCAAGAAAGACCTGTGGGCATTTGAGCCAGCTATTGCAGCCTCATACCTGAGGCTAAGTGTCTGAGATAATTCTGCACAGACCTAGATGTTGTTCCTATCTACCCTTTTAGCTAATGAAAGATAAGAATCAATTCCCAAGTGGTTAGCTTTAAAATATAAAGTTCTATGAAGATATGATGTCAAGAAGTAGGTAAATTTCTGTGGCAACTCCTCAAACCTTATCTGGCTTAAAATAATGATATATTTTTCACTGACATAGCAGTGTTGGCTAGGTGGGACTCTGTTTCTTGCAGGCTCTGGGAACCCTAGAGCCTTTCCCTTGGCTTCATTACTGACTTCTATTTCAATGAACTGCTTCATCCTGAAGCCAAATATTTTGGAAGAAACCCAAATTTTCTATGGTACATTCTGCCCTCCAGTGCCTCCTTGAAGAGCAGGGATCTCACCAGCTCTTTCCAGCTGTATCCCAGTCTTCAACGAGATACTGGGTGTTTACACATTGTTGGGTAAATGTTGGAGGCAGATTAAATATTAATTCACTTGTTCTGAAAATTGGCTTGTTTTGAAACTTTTTTGTAACAATTTTAGGTATAAATTGAACGCATCACAGAAAATGGAACATCTTCCCACTCCAGCTGCTGTTTACAGAGGCCCCATCATTTACAGCCAATGTTGGTGGCACAATAGCACAATAAAACTTGATAAGTTACCAGTAGTTAATGTCTAATTCAGTTAACAGTGTAATTCAGACCCTATTAATTTCTTACTCAGCATTCTTTTTAGTCCCATCCAGGACCTCCCAGGACATGACATCATCAGATCTTTTTTTGATTGTGCGTTTCTCAGACTTTGCTTGTTTTTTTGACAATTTGTCTCCTTTCCATTTCTCAGTTCTCTAAGTCAGCAACACTTTAGGATCTTAAGTGAGTCATATCATTATAAATTATGATAATAACTGAGTTCTTTGGTTGAAGATGAGTATAGCAGTACTCCTAAGTGTATAATCAGCATTTAAACCAAGCTTAAAGTATCAAGGCACTTTCTATCTTGTCCCATTAGGAAGCTATGAGTTCATCCTCTAACCCAAGGTGTTCTCATCTACTGTAGAAACTGGTTCAGCCACTATGAACAACTTAGAAATACTCAGCTGTCAACAGAGCAAATCTACCAGCATTGTTTGATCTGTATCATGACAGATCAAAGTTTGCCCAACTTACCAAGAGCTAAAAGGGTAATTTTTCTCAATCTATTGATGAAATGTTTGGTGATAAAGGTGCTGCTCTGCACTTCCAAAGCTCCAGACAGTAGATGTAAAGAAGGCACAGCCTGCTGCCAACCCGCCTGCCTTCTACTTTAGCTCCACTCGTAAAGAAAGCAAACCCCAACAGAAATTCTTCGGTAGGTTTATGCTCATATATCACAAATCTACACTTGAGGTTAGTTACAGGAAAAGGGATCTAGCATTCCTAGTCCATCATGAGGAAGAAACAAGGGACTAGGAGTCTGGGGAGGCTGAGAAGTTACCCAGTTATAGGTATCTTCAGCAAGCAAAGGGGCTGGTACTTGAATTCCTTCTCACCTTTCTTCCCCACAAGAAGCCAATCATCACATCAAGTTCAGTGCATTTCCATGCACTGTTTGGTTCTTCTACCCTCCATCAAGTTCAAGGGGCCAAAAACTACCATACTGAGCTGAGGAACCCAGTTACTTCTAATGAGCAGAACACCACCTTGATGTGAGGAACATAAACTTGGCTCTGGCCCTGTGTATGTTGTGGACTTAATGACTGCAGTTATTCTCACTATTTCTTTGAGCAATAATGAGTGACTTTCTATAATCAACGAAAGAAAACAAGACACAGCCTTGTCAAAACATGATGTGTAATCCAGCATCCATGAACATGTCTGCTTAGAAAATGAGCTGCAGCCATACCATCAACCACCTCCACTGTCATGGTTTGAAAATGCTTGGCCCAGTGAATGGCACTATTAGGAGGTATAGCCTTGTTGGGGGAAGTGTGTCACTGTGTAGGTGGGCTTAGAGACCCTCCTCCTAGCTGCCTGGAAGACTGTAGTTTGCTTCTGGCTTCCTTTGGGTGAAGTTGTAGAATTCTCATCTTCTCTAGTGTCATGCCTTTCTGTACACTGCCATGCTTCCCAGCATGATAATGGACTGAACCTCTGAACCAGTAAGCCAGTCTCAATTAAATGTTTTCTTTTATAAGAGTTGCCATAGTCATGGTATCTCTTCACAGCAATGGAAACTCTAACTAAGACAGAAGTTGGTACCAGGAGCTGGGTATCCTTGTGATAGGCCTGACCATGTTTTTGTTTGAAAGAATGTGGATTTTGGGACTTTGGATTTACAAAGCAGTAGAAAGCCTTAAGTGTGGCTAAATGGGCCATCCTAGTAGGAATATGGAAGACCTTGATGCTGAGACATTGAACCTGGCTCAAGAGGTTTCAGAGGAGAAGAATGTTAGTATGTGGCCTAGAGACTGTTTTGTGATATTTTGGTGAAGAATCATACCCCGAAGCTAGATATGTATTTTCTCTCTCTCTCTCTCTCTCTCTCTCTCTCTCTCTCCCTCCCTCCCAACCCCTAAACATGTTTTTAGTTCCTCAAAATCTTCAACCAGAACTAGCATATGATTGAGCTATCCTTCCTCTTCACAGCAATGGAAACTCTAAGATATCAACCTTCACTACTCACTACGTCACTCTTTACTGCCTACCACTTTCACCATTACCATCTAACACATCCTACAACTACTCATTTTTCCATGACCTCTAGATACACCATCTATGATCTTCATTCCCAGGATTCATTTATTTATTTTTACCCATTAATTAATTAATTATAATTAATTAATTAACTTTAAATTGTGATCAGGATTCCCTCCTCCCAGTCCCTGCTTCAGATGGCTTCTCCCTCCTCCCCCTCTCCTTATTCTCCTGATTCTTTGAGAAGAGAGGGACACATAACACACACACACACACACACACACACACACACACACACACACACACACGCACACACACAATGGGCACCACGATACCCTGGCACATCAAGTCACTTCAAGACTAGGTGAATCCACTCTCACTGAGGCCAGATAAGGCTGTCCAATTAAGGGTACAGTATCCACAGGCAAGCAACAGATTCAGAGACAGACCCCACTACAGTTGTGAGAGAACCCACATGAAGATTAAGCTGCACACCTGCTACATATTTGCAGAGGACCTAGGTCCAGCTCATGCTTGTTCTTAGGTTAGTGGTTTAGTCTCTGGGAGCCCAAAAGATTAGTTGACTCTGTTGGTCTTCCTGTAAAGTCTCTATCCTTTTTTGGTCCCTCAATCCTTTCCCTAACTCTTCCTTAAGACATCTAGAGCTCCATCTAATGTTTGGCTGTGGCTCTCTTAATCTCTTTCCATTGGCTTCTGGGTGGAGTCTTTCAGAGGCTCTGGTCTGCAAGCATAACAGAGTATCATTAATAGGGTCAGGGATTGATTCTTGCCCATCAGATGGGTCTCAAGTTGGGCCAGTCATTGGTTGGCCATTCCCTCAGACTCTGTTCTATCTTTGTTCCTGCATATCTTTTATGCAGGACACACTTTGGGTGAAGGGTTTGGTGGGTGGGTTGCTGCCCTTATCCCTTCACTGGGAGTCCTGCCTCGATATAGGAGGTGGTCACTTTGGACTTCATATCCCCCACTGCTGGTAGTCTCAGGTAGAGTCACCCCATAGAGTCCCTGGGGCTTTCCCCATGCCAGGTCTCTCTGGCACATCATAGGGATGTACCGTCTGCCAACTACCAATTTCCTTTCTCTCTCCCCTGCTCTCCCTACACCTGATACCCTTGCCCCATTCCCCTCCCCATCTCCTCCCCCATCCCCTTTTTTCTCTTCATCCACCTCCAATATCTATTTTATTTCCCCTCCTAATAAAGATTCAAGCATCTTCCCTTAGGTCCTCCTTGTTATTTGACTTTTTGGATCTGTGGGTTGTAAAGTAGTTATCATGTATTTTATAGCTAATAATCACTTAAAAGTGAATACACACCATGCATGTCCTTTTGGGTCTGTGTTAGCTCTCTCAGGGCTATACTTTCTAGTTTCATCTAGTGTGAATTGAGATATTGCCACAGGTTGGCTTGTTTGGAGGAACTAGCTATCTAGACATATCTTCACCTCGCATGTCTTCTCTTTCCTTTGTACCATCACCTGATATCTGAGAGATGATTAGTATTCATTTATAGAATGAGAGTGAAAGGCTTTTAGTTGGTTAGTTTTGGTTTCTTGAGACAGGGTTTCACTGTGTAGCCCTGGCTGTCCTAGAACTCACTATGTAGACCAGGCTGGCCTAAAACTCACAGAGATCTACCTGCCTTTGCCTCCTGAATGCTAGGGTTAAAGGTGTGAACCCCCATGCCTGGTTTGAAAGGCTAAAATTTCTTGACTGAGTAAATAACTATGGGTCTGTATGTGTACTATTTAATGGCCTTTCTGATTGACATCCAGGCATGTTACATTGGAATGGGTACAAATTACAACACACATACATAAATGACAAGGACAAGAATGCTTGTCCTTGTCATAGTAAGTCCATAGTCCATTTATTTAGTTGAACTCTTGAATATTGAAACCGTATAGACCTGGGCTCAGATTCAAATTCTATTACCTCAATGGACTTAGCTTCTNTGGACTTAGCTTCTAAAGAGGTATTTCCAGTCTTATTAAAGCTTGGCTGATAATATTCATTCCAGCATTGCTGAAGGAATCAACACAGAAAATATTCACAAGTATAATCTTTGACAAGCACAGCATTCTCTGGGCTTAGTGCTCATTAGTTCCACCTAAATATGATACAGCTTGCTGTGGGACACGGGGGCTCTTCTAAAGGTCACCTAACCCAAAGTCTCCGGGATCAAAGGTAGATGGGCAAATGCTATACTCCCTACAGCTGTGAGAGGGACAGAAACAATGACAGAGATGAGTAACTGGCCTTCATTGGTTCTTAAGGTTTTACAAATCAACTCAAATCTCCTTCATGGTGAACTTTCCAGGGCACCACAGCAAGTCATTCTTTTGGTCTGTGTCATCAGCACTAATCATGAGTTTCTCATCCTGGTGCATGTTCTACTCTCCAGAGCCCAAGCCTTGAAGCCAGGGACGATACCAGGCCCTTTTATCTCCAATTCGGAGTAGGACCCATGTCCACGCCCATAACATATAGACTTAGCAGTGTTTTCTTGAATTTGCTTGGGTAACATAGTTTTTCATATTTCAGGATATCAGTGAAATAATATAATGCAGTCATGCCAGTGAATACCAAGGTTTGGGTTCCTAGATATACATATGTAACTTATCTATTAATCCAATATCTATACACATAATTACTAGAGACACCCTTAACTAATACCACATAAAATTTTGCAAGACTATTGGAGAGTTTACTATCTATAACACTTTTAAAAACTAAAGTTTATTATTTCTCCAAAAATGTAATAAACTTACCCTGCTCATACAGATAACTTTAAAATTTTAACATAAAACCAAAGGTGGATTTTTTTCCCCAGTGTCTAAAAGTCATGGTTTTGGTCCTAGTCAATGGCTGGTTGGATGGCTACAGGTTTTTTCCATTGTCCATGCATGCATTAGCGTGTTTTAACACATTTTGATATCAGACATTTCTCCTGAAATAGCCCTGATAGAACTGCTTAAGCCCCATTGAACCTGCCCCATCCTGACAGCTCATTACCTGTCCTGAAAGTTCCATCTTCTTTTTCCACTTTCAAAGAAAATGAATAAAATCTCCTTTCCAGTTTGGCTTTTTCTTTCTATTAGGACCTAATTCTGTGCTACCACCCCTCCCTTTTCAGAAACACCCAAAACACTCAGAAGCACACCCTGTCATCCAGAGTCAACACTCTTGCTTGGTCATAAAGATAGTGGGACTATCACTTAGCCACAATAAAGTGAGTCTGAACAGACATACATTTTCAGCATCTCCCAACTCACCACAGAGCCTATTGTGCAGGAGGTTAAATCTATGTTGAGATGAACATTTACATATACCCATCTGTAATCCATTGGTGGCAGCTTAAAATCATGAAGTAAGCACTGTTGGTGCAAATGGTAGTATCCTTTGTATCTGTATGGCTTAAATCTTCACCTTTAAGCCTAGTCCAAGTCTTCCAAAAAGTTTTGTTTTAATGAAGAAAATATACCTGTATTTATATCTACCTATATTACATGCTGAGAAAGCATTCAACAAAACCATGCTCAAAACACACATACACACACTCTTCTCTCTCTCTCTTTCTTTTTCTTACCTATCTGCCTCAACACCTGTAACTGCAATTCACCTCTATCTAACCATATGTCTATGCTCATATGTGTATATATTTCTATACTTACATATTAATTTATATATGTATATACATATGCAGATATTCTTGCAACAGCTATATCTACATGTAATCTGCACTACACCTATCACCTATACCACTATATACTACAGCCTCATATATTTTTATACCAGGCCTATGGTTATACCCACTACTCTTTCTACGCCTAACCTTCATCTCTCCCTCTCCCTATAGACATTTATCAACCTCTGCTTTCTGCTTATGAAATGATGCATCAATACCAACAATCACATATCTGAAACTATCTTGGCTAGTTGGAGACCTACAATACATACAAAGGTTTTCCTCCTGCACGCATTCCTATGCTTTCTAGAATTAAACTTCTTCATTCCTAAGTTGGAATCATTTATTTTATCACTTTTAGGCAAACTTCCAAGTCAAAATTTTATTGAAACAATTTTCTTGTGTCTGTGATTTCTTGTAAAGTAAGAATGAAAGCTATAGCGGGCACCATGAAGATTAAACCTGTATTTCTTTTTTCTTTTTTTTCAATTTTTATTAGATATTTTCTTCATTTACATTTCAAATGTTATCCTGAAAGTCCCCTAAACCCTCCTCCATCCCCCGCCCTGCTCCCCTACACACCCACTCCCACATCTTGGCCCTGGCGTTCCCCTGTACTGGGGTATATAAAGTTTGCATGACCAAGGGGTCTCTCTTCCCAATGATGGCCAACCAGGCCATCTTCTTCTATTTATGCAGCTAGGGACATGAGCTCTAGGGGTGCTAGTTAGTTCATGTTGTTCTTCCACCTAAAGGGTTGGAGACCCCTTCAGCTCCATGGGTACTTTCTCTAGCTACTTCCTTAGGAATCCAGTGTTCCATCTAATAGTTGACTGTGAACATCCACTTCTGTGTTTGCCAGGCACTGGTATAGCCTCACATGAGACAACTATATCAGGTCCCTTTCAGCAATATCTTGCTGGCATATACAATAGTGTCTGCATTGGGTGGCTGATTATGGGATCCCCGGCTGCAGCAGTCACTGGTTGGTCCATCCTTTTGTTTCAGCTCCACACTTGATCTCTTAAACCTGTATTTCAATGCATGCCAGTTTGGAGGAGCAAATCTTTCTTACTTTCTCTCCCTCTACTTCTCTGACTTACTTGGATGAGGCTAGAAGTTCTCTTAGGAAGCATCCAATACTGTTAGGAAAGTAAATATTAGCATGTCTGAGAACATACAACATTGAAGGCAAACAGAGTTGAAGACAAGTTGTCTACATGACAGACTGTAATTGGCTGCATCTCAGGGTGCAAATGTGGATGATCTCCACACTGCAGTTCTTAGATTTCATGCTCTGAGTATAACAGACCAACAAGTCATCAGATGGGTGGACATCTGGTTGCTGATGCTTCATAGGACCATGAATGCTACTGAACAGAATACAGGCAAACTGGTCTAAAATAAATGAAACACCAGCTTCCCATCAAAGCACTGGCCAAGTGTTACTCTTGATGGTTCCAGCTTTTTGATAGTCATTAGGGCTTTGCAAACTCATCCCAGAAGCAAGGCAGGTCTATTTAGTTAGCCTTGAGTCTATGATATATGTGGATCCCCACACAGAGCTAAGTCTAAGCCAAGCTCATCTCCCCTCTTCAGAGCACACATGAATCATGCTATACAGAAAAGAGCTACAAAAGATACAGGCTGCAGGGTAGGCTTCTATGAACCTCCTGGCAGTTTTGTTTGGTGAATTCCAGAGGATATGCTTGGTCATCATTCCTATGTTTATCTAAGAGCTATTAACCTTTCAAGTCTTTTTTTTACCTCTCCTGCCTCCTGTAGTGATTAGTTCACTGGAGTTCCATAGTGTCCATTGCTATGATGGTGAAGATTGGCCTAGAGCTGATACCAGTCCCTGGGATTATCATCACTTACTTCCTCTGCCCTGTGCTTAGTTGCCATCATACAAATACTGAGGGAGTTGCAGCTATCTTTGTCTAAACTGTGAGCATCTTTTGGTTTGGGGGCATTTTTAGTAAATAGAAGTTTTACATTTTTGCATAGCAAAGCTGATTTATGACATCATTTCAGTTTCATGAAGATATTTACCATCAATGCATGTTGAAGGTTTACTCTTTGCAGATCTTTAATTTACCAAGAATAGGTGAAGAATTGTCAGAACTCAAAAACACAGTACATCTGAAACAAAAATGGGCTAGAGGTCAGGCGAGTTATTGGAGAGAAAAGCAAAAGGCTAAGACCCTATGAGAGGACCCTAGCCTGATGGGCAAGTGGTAAATGAGACAAGCCACAGGAAAATGACACTTACCAAACTGAAAGCAACATGGAAGGTTTCTGACAAGACTAAAGGTGAAGAACTGTGCCATCCTTACGTTCTGAAAACTTAGAACAGTCAGCTGAGGTGTCCTCTCAGGGTCATTCCCAGGCCAGGTAAATTCACTCATCTTCCTGTTATAAAGTTTTAGAAACTTTTTTTTGCTGTTTCATGAAAGTGTTCAGTTTTGTCTCGATCCAGTTCTGTGTCCCCTGCCATCATCTTGCTTCCTCTGTGCAATTATGTTAGCTTACAGGTAGGTACACATGCCATATATACATTCTGCCAATTTTATCTTTTGCTCAGCCTTACTGGGGTAAATTGGTACTGAAGTTTTCATCAGAGACACAGAGTACAAGTAACTATCTTTCTTCTGTGAGAACAGATTCTTTGTTTTGGAAATTGGAAGCCTGAGATGGCTGGGAGCAAGCCCCATAGATGAGGTGTCCTGGACACCAAGACCTTGGTGAGAGATACTTCATCTCTGCTTCATGGTCTTTAACTCAGAGACTATCTCTTAGTCCCTGCCATTCTTATGACGGCTCCTGGTCCTACTAGATGCCTCTAGGCTTGCTAGTTCCAATAGTTTTCAGGATTTTGTCAGTTCCCGGTGCTTTTGCTCCTTTATCTGTCAACCTACTGCCTCCCATTCCTGATTTCCAGGTCCAAACACAACTCCCATCAGAATTCTACAGATTCAGCCCATGATTGCAGACGGTGTCTGTAGGAATTAGAACAGCAGGTGTATAGGTACAGTTTGGCTCATACCACATACAACACCAATGTCATGAAACCCTCCATGTTGTGTCACTGTCCCTAGTTCAAGGCCAACAGAGCTACCTCCTGTTTCCTGCATGAACTATCCAGAGGGACATTCTAGTGTATAGAGATAAATCACAATGCTACTTCCAGCCTTCCTCCCCGACCGTTAGTTGAAATTACAAATGAGCTTTCTTTAATATTGAGCATGGAGAATATACTCTGAGCCATGAAGGAGGAAAAGACAGAGGCAGGAACCCACAGGAAAGATGTTACTCTGTCATGAGCAGATGTGTTGGCTGAACTTGCAGCCCTGCCATTCAAGAAGAATCTGCCTGTTCAGGGCATAGTCTATCAGGATCAAGGACATCTAGTGTCAGGAAGGGAAGAGGAGGGATAGGGGTGAGGCACATACATCTATCTATAAGCTGATGAGCCTGGTTGAAGAGCACAACTTCAGGGTAAAGGATGGAATAAATAATGGAATTAATGGTTCAAAAGGAGACTTGGATGGAGGGACTCTAATAGAAGATAGCAAGTATCTGTTTTTATGGAAACATCATAGCATCAGCCTGAGAGCAGCAAACAGACGTGGTGGAAGTTAGGACTGGGTAAACAGGAAGCCTGCAATTGTCATCATGCCCTCCTAGGGTAAAGTGAAGTCCCATTTCCCTGCAATTTCTACTTTTTGTGATTATATGTACAGCCGTTACAAGGACAGAATCATGACAGCGGGAAGGGAACATTGTGTTTTATATTGACTTGGTTTGAGTAGTACATCTCCTGCGCTTACCTTATAGCTTGCTGGATGATCTATTGGATGATCTATAGGAGTAATGAATTCTGTGAAGAGGAAATTCATTGTCCAGCCCTGCAATTTTGTTCCAAATAGTCTGTGTTATTTTTTTTTAGAAGAAGGGAAAATAAATATAACATCAAAATCTGGAGGTAGGGCTGTGTGTATGTTCATTTTTCCTTCTTCAGCCACATGCTTTAAATTCAAGGAACTCCTTTCATATATTATTCTTAAAAACCTGGATTCTGAAGTTATTATGTCTGGGGAATTCATCTAGACTGAAGGGGAAACCATAAGCTTCAGATACATGAGATCAGGGATCTTATATCATGACAGAGAAGAAAAGATAAGTGCAACTAGCCATAAAACAAGTCAGGACATGAGGCTGGTGCCCTGAGAGGACAGGAAACATTTCCTCATAGCCATCCCATGCCTTAGAATGTTATTTAAAATCCTAATAACATAATGCTTACTATATGAAAAATTCAAGATTTCTTTTCAGATCAGCTATGGTCTATCTTTAAATGGAATTTCTATTAAATGAGAGGACAAAGAGAGCCAGATCATGTTAGGGGTATACCAGCTCACTGCAGCAGCCTGCTGTGTTCTCATCTCTCCCACCACGAGGAGACATCAATGGGCAGGAGCAGTCGCTTCCTGCACCCTGCAACGATACTCCATAGGCTAGAAATACAGGTACTTAGGAGCTGATGCTCCAGAGGCAGAGGGGCTGGTAATAGAAGTCCTAGTGACACTGTGCTCAGCAGAGGGGTCCTGTATCACTAACTGGGTCCTTAGATTCTTGTAATTTTGGAATCTATACTTTTTAGACATGGTGAGTGCACCTCCATTTTGAAAGTAGAATTGTTTCTAATTCATACAGGAAATAGAAGCACCAAGTAAAACGTGTAAAACTTTTAAAACCTAAAAGTTACATCACATTTTTTAGTCAATGTATTATTTAAAACAGTTTGACAAGGAAATGCCCCAAATTTGACCACACAAACTGACAAGTTGCCACATATGGATATTGATGAATAGCAAAGGATGTCAGATTCCTGTAGATGCTTTGCTTGTAACAAGGTTAGTGTCACCTTCCTTCATAAGAGCCCAACTTGAACATGCCTTAGAAGGCTGAAGGCTCCTCCTGACCCTCTTCCTTTCTCAGTTTTCTTGGCTCCAAGTGTATCTTCTCTTCCTCAATGGGACTATGAGCCTTGGGCAACATTTTCTGGGTACCTGCCATCTGACCCCTAGGAGATCTGTGGAGAAACCCAACAGGTGGAGATGAGCTTCCTCTACAACTTATTTTGCTTATACTGTCCTAGCATGGGGGCAAAGTTCAACTCACTAAGGTCTCCTGGTCTCAAACTCCTGGACATCTGTGGCTCAGCTCAGTTGACATGAGGCAAAGGAACTCTGTGGCTCAGCTCAGTTGACATGAGGCAAGGGAACTCTGTGGCTCAGCTCAGCTGACATGAGGCAAGGGAATTCTATACTTTCTGGGAGAATGTGCTTTGTTCTGCATGTTTCTTCTTTGAGTATGTTCTTAGCTGGAGCTCGGTTTGGGAGATGAAAGGTATGAACCTAAAGGAAATCCATAGAATAAGCAGGGAAGTCTAGAGAGACCCAGTTACCAAGGCTGCCGTCCTGTAGCTGTTCTCCCTTTGACTTGTAGTGCTAACTAAAACAGTTGTGCTATATCCAGAGAGTATTCCCTCATTGATAAGTAGATGATTTTCTGGCATAGCTATCCTTATTTTGGAAAATAAGAAAATTATAAGAGCACATAAGTCCGAGAATAGGCAACAATAGCTAGACGCAAGAAGTGAATTGGGTCACCCCAAGAGACGTGGGGGAAATCCTAACTTTTAGTCTCTTGAACATGAGCATATATGTGCATAGGGTCTTTGAAGATATAATCAGGTTAAGACAGGATGTTATGGTAACTGTGTTATGACAAGACATGATGCAGAGTAGATTGGGGGTCTTGTAATCTCTATGAACTGGGATTGCTGCTGTTGCAGCCAGTGAGTGGTTCAAAGCCACAGGCAATGCCAGGAGCAAGAGAGACAGAAAGCAGCCTCCTCAGGAGGCTCCAGACAGCACTCTAAGCTCAGGCTGCTCATCTGTGGAACCCTGAGAGTAATTCCTATCATTCTGAGCCGCTGAGATTTGCTTCTTTTTCATAGTAGTCATAGGAAACAAATGAGACTTCAGTGGTAGGAAGTGGAGAATTGTTGTACCAGTTACATTGGTAAGTGGAATAACTTTAGAATTGGGTCCTTGAGTAGAGACTGGGAGAACGTTGAGTGTATGGTAAAAAAGACTAATAACATCTTGTAGTGACTGCTGAAAGACACTGATGAAGATGCTAGTTTCAATTTTGGTTTACTCAGAAGGATTGCACATCTCGATGACCAGGATATTAGGGAGCTAAGGATTCATACAGAGCTATGGCCAGGAATTTTTCTGTACTTACACTTACAGTAGCTTCTCTCTTTCTCTTTCTCTTTCTCTTTCTCTTTCTCTTTCTCTTTCTCTTTCTCTTTCTCTTTCTCTTTCTCTTTCTCTTTCTCTTTCTCTTTCTCTCTCTCTCTCTCTCTCTCTCACACACCCACACACACACCCACACACACCCACACACACACACACCCACTTTTTTATTGGTTCTTTGTGAATTTCACATTATGCATCCCAATTCCACATATCTCCCTGCCCCTTGGACCTGCCCTCTGCCCTTGCAATCTCCCTGCCACCAAAAGAGAAAAAGAAAAAAAAAATCACATTGTGAAAATTGTATTGTGTCATAGTGTGTGTCACAGTGTGTCCCACAGTAAAAACTTTTGCCTGCACTTTTGGCTTGTAAATTTTCATTGCAATGAATTTGAGACCCCTGGCTTCTGCTACACTATCAACACTGAAACCTCCCTGGGCCCTTCTAGGATATTCTGTTGTTGCCCTGTGTTACAGAGATCCTATAGTTGTGGATCTGTAGGACCTGCCTCTTCATGCACTCCAGCAGTTCATCGAGGGGTAGATGTTGAGGAGGTCCAATTCAAAGCCCTGGATTTGAGCTTGAGAGCTCAGCCAGACAGCTATCCTACACTCACACCACTGGGGTGAGCTCTTCTGTTCTGCTCTGGATGGCTCATCCAATTCTGCAGCCAGCAAGGGGCAGAACCAATTCTCTATTTCTTATACCCTCTGGGCTGGCTCTTCTGTGCCAGAGCCATTAGGAGCAGCTCTACTGTGTTGTCAGGTGAAGTGCAGGAATGGCCAGGATATTAACGCATTCCCAAATACCAGAACCGTGTTTCTCAACATTCTTAATGCTGTAACCCTTGAATGCATTTCCTCATGTTACAGTGACCCTTCCAAATAAAGTTATTTTCTTAGAAACTTCATAACTGTAATTTTGCTACTGTTATGATCATAATATAAATAATGTTATAGATGAAAGTGTGCCAGAGGGGTTGAAAAACAACTCTTCTAGAACATGGTAATGATTGTCATAATATTGCAGAGGACTCAGATAAATTCTTTTCACTGTTGGATGCTATAGTGATTACTCTTTTCATCATTGTAAGAAGTGCAAACAACAACAACCAAACACAAAAACAAAACAAACAAACAAAAACAAAAACAAAGAAACAAACAACAAAAAATTACTTAAGGGATGAAATATTTGTTGTGGTTTATGGTTCAAGGAATAGAGTCCATCATAATATGGGAAACATGGGAGATAGAAATTCCACATCTGGGCAGATCTGGAAGCAATGAGATGGAAAGGCCAACTCTCCAGTGGCTTTCTCCTTTCTGCCTTTTTATTTATTCTAGGTATGCAGACAATGGGATGGTAAAACCAACATTTAGAATGAATCTTTTTCATTCTCATTTAAGCATCTCTAGAAATTCACTCAAAGATGCATCTTCTAGGAGATTCAACACCAAATAAAGTGTTAATGTTACATATGTTTTTACTTTTTATTAGTTCTTTGTGAATTTCACATTATGCATCATATATATAACATTATACTTTATATATTTATATGTAAATATAAATATAAAATTTCACATATATGTGAAACCCATAGTCACTATCACTTACTTCTTTGCAGCTTATTCCCAGAAGTGCAAACAGTGGGTCAGAGTGTAACAGACATCTTTATATAAGCTGACAGATAGAAAAACTAAATTGTTTTTCAAAAGTTCTGTGTTAGTTCATGAAGCAATCAGTGTGCTTTGAAATAACCTAACTGTGCCAAGAAGGAGCTTTAAATTGGGTTATAAATTTCATGAGAAATTAGTAACTGAGATATCCTTGTACCTTGGAGATTTAGGTATGATCATTTTGTTTTAGAGAAAGTCATTTCACAGGAAACAGCAGTGGTCCTGGTCAGGCAACCAGTTTCTCAATGAACTTCTGATTTTCTGAGTCCAGGAAATCTGTGCCCAGACCTGTCCATTCTTAACTTGTAGTCCATTCTCAATTAGTGATTCATTTCCAATAGAAAAACACAATTCTATTAAAGTATCTTCTTTGGATATTAATGTGATTTCTGCTTTATAATTTCCTTCCCATTGTTCCTTCAAACCACTTAATATTTCATATTGGTAATGACTGAGTTCTTGCTATTTAGTGCTAATTTTAAACATTGCATCTATTTTTACAGTACTCCTTTTCAGTAAATTAAATAACTATAATATTTCTGAGTGTTCACTGTATTCATTCCTGTTACAGACACAGACTGCGGCTTTCCTCTAAAGCCACAAACTCTCTCTGCCATGCTTTCCTGTAAAGCTCCTGATCTCTATGATTATGGTCAGTTCTGCTGAGGATCCATCACATTTCACAGCTTCTCCAGCCTTGTGCATTGACATGGGCCCCACATGTGGCCAGACCCAAGTTCCTGATGTACCTGTGGATAGGAGATTCCACTCTATGTGGGGTATGAGTTTTCCAGTGTCCATGGATGGTTCACAAAGATACCACTGTGCTAGGGCTATTATGGGTGTGGCAGGAGGAGAAGGGTCAGCCCAAAGAAGAGTTGTAGGCTGACTACAGTTAGTCTAGATTCAAGACTAGGGTCAGAAAGAAACTGAGATTTCCCAGATACCTACCGGAAAGCAAGTGATTTTTTTTTCATCACAGTTCTTATGGTTGAGTTGTTTTATACTAGTTTGTAAGTGAGGAAACAGGCATAGTACAGTAACAGAAGTGGTAGATTTGCTTCCTCCTTATGGTTTCATTCATATATATATATATGAATATATATATATATATGCATCTGTCTGTGTCATTTCATATATATATATATAAAATCACACTATCTTGTCTCATTTTGAAATACTACAAACCTCATGAAAGACTCCTGATATGTGTGTCTCTATCTA
Organism: Mus minutoides; assembly: GCA_902729485.2. Classification (NCBI taxonomy): domain Eukaryota; kingdom Metazoa; phylum Chordata; class Mammalia; order Rodentia; family Muridae; genus Mus; species Mus minutoides. The sequence continues at coordinate 79,477 of LR751707.1, read as the reverse complement.
ACAGTGGTTTGAACAGAGGTATTTTGTCCACAGAGCACATTTGTCAAGAATGAGGGACTGTGGGCAGTCTCCGCTGGAGGAAGGACGTTACAGATTCCCAGGGGGTAGGGGCTATCATGCCACTTAGTACAGGCCCATTGGAGGAAGTTATCTCTGGGGTAGGTATTAAGCCTGGGCTCATGCTTCTGATGACACTTTGCTGCTAGAGGCAAAGGAAGAAAATTTTGCATGGTGAAATTGTTAAAATCACATTTGAATTGAAAGTGGTATTTTATAGATGAATATAAGGTGTTTTTTTTTTATATATATATATATAACCTTATGGTCACAGCATCTTCTCCTTTGTTCTTCTGCTACTGTCTTCTTTTTTTCATAAAAACCCATGCTGTGATCCAGGCATGTAGAGAGTCTCATACCTGAATCTGGATATTCACAGTTAGGACCCTTAGGAACTTGCTGTTTATAGAATTAACTGTAGACTTATTTACTACGTATGTACTATATTTATCATGTTCTTATAATGTGGTCAACATATCACTACAAATCTCAACCCTAAAATATCAGGACAACTGGCTGCCTCAGGATGAGCTCACTATTACCACACATCATGCCCTGGCTTTAGCTTGCACGGTCCTGGACACTACTGTGAAGTAGATCACTGCCTTGGTGCTGCTAGTGTAAGCCACCAGCAGAGATACAACGGAGACGTGTTGCTTCAGTTCTATCAGCTAAAATGGAAAATAGTCTTCCATTTTGACTACCAAGTTATAAACACTACCTTATGCTCATCCATAAGAAATGGACAAAATGTTACTTTCACTATGATGTGATTCTAACATTTTCATCATGTAATTTTTCTTATTTTTTTTTTTTTTACAATTTCAGTTTTATAGTCCAGGTTGAAAACATTACATTGGAAGTTAAAAGTATTAAGAACAAACAAAGTAAGTTTTCTAATCACTTGTTGAAAGATTTAAACTAAATTTGTACTTAGAATAAGAGGAGGAGCAAGAGAAAAGAGAAAAGAAAGGGAAGGAAAGAGATGAGAAGAGAAAAGAAAAGAAGAGAAGAGAAGAGAAGAGAAGAGAAGAGAAGAGAAGAGGAAGGAAAGGAAAAGGAAAGGAAAGGAAAGAAAAGAAAAGAAAAGGAGAGAAAAGGAGAGAAAAGGAGAGAAAAGGAGAGAAAGGGGTAGATGAGGCTAACAGGAAACAAGCAGTCAGAAGAAGAAGGGCAAGCAGCTGTCCTGTCACAAGCAGATCTCATCAACTAAGTAAGTCTCCTGTAGGGAATAAGAAGACAGAATAGCCAAGATACAATTTACAAAACACAAGAAAATCAAGAAGGAAGACCAGGGCATGGATACTTCATTCCTCCTTTGAATAGGAAACGAAATACCCATGAAAGGAGTTACAGAGACAAACTTTAGAGCTAAGACGAAAGGATGGACCATCCAGAGACTACCCCACCGGGGGATCCATCCCATAATCAGTCACTAAACTCAGACACTATTACATAGGACAGCAAGAGTTTGATGAAGGGACCCCGATATAACTGTCTCGTATGAGGCTATGCCAGTGCCTGGCAAATACAGAAGTGGATGCTCACAGTCATCTATATGATGGAACACAGGGCCCACAATCGAGAAGCTAGAGATAGAACCCCAGGAGCTGAAGGGATCTGCAACCCTATAAGTGGAACAACAATATGAACTAACCAGAACCCCAGAGTTCGGGTCTCTAGCTGCATATGTAGCAGAAGATGGCCTAGTCGGCCATCATGGGGAAGAGAGGCCCCTTGGTATTGCAAACTTTATATGCCTCAATACAGGGGAACGCCAGGGCCAAGAAGTGGGAGTGGGTGGGCAAGGGAGCAGGGCAGGGGGAGGGGAGAGGGAACTTTTGGGATATCATTTGAAATATAAATTAAGAAAATATCTAATAAAAAAAAAAGACAGAATAGTAGTCTAGCCACTGCATTGTGGTGGGTAGAAAGGTGCTTCTGTCCAAGTCATTGTTCAAAAGCCTTCCTAAAAGGATACTAACCTCTGAGCCTAGGGCTTTCACTAAAAGACCCTTTTGGGAAACAGCTGCCTTGGGAATGAACCGACATGCATTTTAAGAATTTATAGTTAATATGACTAATAAAGGTTCTTCATTAGTTAGTCACCTGCTAAATCCTATCCACATCGAACTGGAAACTAAATTGGCAGACAGCAATCTCTCAATTCTCCCCATGTACATCTCAAATGACCCTAGAACATGGTGTTTTTCCCATTTTACAGAGCCTGGTTTGCTTTCATTAGGGTCCCCTCGTGGAGCTGTGTTATTGTGCTGGGCTCTGAGCCTTTGCTGTGGAATAGGAATGGCAGTCTACCTTTGGTACCCAATTCTTTTAGTCAGGACAGCTTTGGTGAAACAAAACAGGATACAAGACATCAAGGGAAGCTGTTGACATCTATGACCACTGCTTCAGTCTCAAGAGGCCTGTCTGAGGGCGGAAAACACAAGTATGTGTGCCCATATCTCATCTTCTGTCTCCACCTGCAGGAGGGAACATCAAGATGATGATGCAACCAGATCCACACTCTTACCTTTGTCCTTAGTTTGATTTTATGATCTAATGCCAGTGTTCAACATCTCAATATCTGTGGTGATTTGAATATACTCAGCCCACGGGAAGTGGCATTATTAGGAGGTATGGACTTGTGGCTGCCTGCAAAAGAGACTCCTTCTGGGTATGCAACTCTCAGCTACTTCAGCACAATATCTGCCTATCTGCTGTCATGCTTCCTGTCATGATGACAATGGACTGAACATCTGAAGCTATAAGCCAGCACCAGTTAAATGTTTTTCTTTAAAGACTTTCTTTGGCTATGGTGTTTCTTCACAGAAATAGAAACCCTATCTAAGACAAGAACCCAACTTAGAGTAGTATCTTCTACTAAAAATACAGACTAATAAAACTTGGTATCAGAAGTATCACATTGGCTTTTGATTGATACCATCAATATAGCTCTGTCTCTGTGTTAGGTGGAAAATCACAATAAGACAATGAAAACACATTTATAATGTAGTTTTTTTTTTCAACTTTTATTAGATATTTTCTTCATTTACATTTCAAGTGTTATCCAGAAAGTTCCCTATATCCTCCCCCCTCCCGGCCCTGCTACCCTACCCACCCGCTCCCACCCCCTGGCCCCGGCGTTCCCCTGTATTATAATGTAGTTTTATAAATATGAAAATGCACAATATAAGACACCCAGAGAAGAAAGCTGAGTGAAATAGGGAAAAGAAAGGGTTTAGAGTATACAGAAGTAAGAGATTCCAAGTCATGAAATACTTTGGACGTTTGGATAGGGCTTGGGCCTTGTCTAAAAGCCAGAGGAAGTTTTAACCAGCAACCTCAGGCAGACATGAATTTTAAGGATCTAAATGGGCAATCCAGCAGAATGGTTTGGGAGTCTTTTCCCAGTCTAGTGCCAGGAGACTGACTCAGGAGCAGAGGATGAGGGCTTGAAGATAGCCCTAGATTGATGCTATAGCATCAATCAAATGTGAGTAAAGTGGAGAAACATCGTCTCAAGTTTCTGAGTGACGCTGGTGAGTATGGAGATCATCACAGACACGGGGATCTAGAAAAGGGCAGAAGACTTGATGCAGATGGCGAGGCTAATAGGATGGAATGGTACCTGAGTTTGTGTGGACAGACAGCTTTCCAGAAGTATTGAACAGGTGGAAACCATGATTAGGAAAGAACCCCATGGTCTAGCTTCTGTCTAACATTTTTCCTTGGAATTTTCTTTCCCTTGAAATCAAAAGCCCATGTCTCCTGATTTGAGAGAACTTTATCAGTGATCCATTGTGAAGAGTATGGTACATGGATTGTCTTAAATGATACCTCAAGGTTCTGTATGAAAGGCTCATATACTGTGATTCAGTCAGATTGGGCCCTTATCTTTACCACCAATACTACTCTTTGGTCTAGCATGCAATGACATTAACAGGGTAGGAACCATTTCCTGAAAAATTGTGGCCGAATTTGGAAGTGATGACAATGAATAAAATAGAAGCTTTTAAAATTCCCATTCTATGGTTTAAAAACACAAGAAATGGTCTCAGTGCGTATGCAGAAGGGTTGGTAGCATTGTGCATTTGCTTCCACCTTTTTTATTAGATATTTTCTTCATTTACATTTCAAATGATATCCTGAAAGTCCCCTATACCCTCCCCCTGCCCTGATCCCCAACCCACTCACTCCTGATTCCTGGCCCTGGTGTTCCCCTGTACTGGGGCATATAATCTTTGCAAGACCAAGGGCCTCTCTTCCCAATGATGGTCAACTAGGCCATCTTCTGCTACATATGAGGCTAGAGATACGAGCTCTGGGCATACTGGTTAGTTCATATTGTTGTTCCACCTATAGGGTTGCAGACCCCTTCAGCTCCTTGGGTACTTTCTCTAGCTCCTCCATTGGGGACCCTGTGTTCCATCCAATAGATGACTATGAGCATCCACTTCTGTATTTGCCAGGCACTGGCATAGCCTCACAGGAGATAGCTATATCAGGGTGCTTTCAGCAAAATCCTGCTGAAAGGTGTCTGGGTTTGGTGATTGTTTATGGGATGGATCCCTGTGTGGGGCAGTCTCTAGATGGTCCTTCCTTTTATCTCAGCTCTGAACTTTGTCTCTGTAACTACTTGCATGGGTATTTTGTTCCGCATTCTAAGAAGGAATGAAGTATCTACACTTGGCTTCCACCTTTTTTTTTTATCATGGTTGTTGTTGTTGTCATCTACTTTGAGTCCATATATACTCTTTTTGCTATTTTTAATGTTTATCTTCTGAGGCTAGATGGATGTTAAGATTGAAATAGTTTATAGTTACGAGATTTTGTTCTATTCTAATCTTTCTAATTTTAAGTCTATTCTTGGTTGTTATAATTTAAAAGCAGATTTTTGTAATATTAATGTATTATCTAGGAATGCCTGTTGCTATAGATTGCATGTGGAGTAGTCTTCCGAAAGAAGGCCCATGGTGCTACACACTACCAGGAGACCTTGGAAGTTAGGCTACTAAATATATATTCTTCAAAAAGGAATTCTCTCTGAGGATGAGATGAGGAAAGAAGGTAGGTGGGGGTAGTAGGGATGGTAATAAGAATGGGGTGATAAGTGTTTGGGGATGTGGGGAAAATGTCCATATTTGATTCCTCAGTGTAGATTCAAAAGAATGAAAGGCCTTCCAAAAGTAGCTCAACTTAGTACCAAAGCTGGAGCATCAGCATCCTGTTTTCTCCCACATCACATCTGAACTTCTTTTTGTTGGGAAGAAAGCAAAGCTGTAGAGCAATAGAGTACATGAGGTAGGGGAGAGGGGAGGAAGCTCCTTCCTCCCCAGGGCTGGGCTGTTGTTGGGAAAGGTGCATTTCCTCCTGATCAGGAAGTGAGATCACTGACTGTAAGACCTGGGCACATCTCTCCTCAGAGTTACTGTAAAGCTTTCCGGACAGTAGCTCTGGTAAGCCAAACCACAAGAATGGGGATGTGTTGGGAAATAGCAAGATGAAACGTATTCTTTCTCATCCTTTCACAATACAATTACCATTACAAACTTTCTAGAAAAGGGATCGGAGATAGCCACCCGATCCTAGGAATGAACAGGCACTCAACAGTACAGATCCAGTGCTTGCACTGTCTTATATTACACTTGCATTCTTTGGAGCATCCCTGGGTGATTGACTCGTGCCTCCCTCCGATGAGCCTGGATTCTTTTTTAATTATTGCCCACAGGGCAGCTCTAATGTGCTGCTCCCTGCCTCCTCCCCACCAACTGCACTCGAATGAAGCTGACCTACACTTGGTGAATTATTGATAAACAGTGGACGAAGTGATGTCGAGAGACTATGGCTTAAGCTAAATAGAAAACATTTTCCCTGTTTATCCAACTTTTCAATACAGTGCTGCTATGAAGCTATGAAATAGGGGGTGTTGGCACAACATGGCAAAGCTGGACCCCACTCTGTAACCTTGGCACTGTCACATGGGTCATATCTCAACTGTTTCATGCTTGGTGTACACTAAAGATGCTTATTTCTTTTCTGATTTTTTAAAAAATGTGTCTCAGCTGAAACTAAAGCTTTCAGCTATTTTAAGAAGAAAATGTGCCCTCATGGGAATAAAGTTGACTTGTACATGTTTGATCTGGTGTGACCGTGTGATTTTTAGATTCTTACACTGATCTCTTATATAACTAGACGTTAGTGCCGTATTCTCACATGTCACTTGTATGTTAACATGCCTAACTCATGTTTTCCAGGCTACATCAGGGACTAGTTCCTTGGGTTACAGACCAAGTGGTTTGTTTTTCCTCTGTTAAAGGAATAAGAAAGGATACCAGCCCACTGTAAATAAAAATCAAGGAACTTGTACTTCTGAATGACAGTGAGTCTTACTGTGGTGGGGCTCACCAAGCAGCAAAGACATACACAGCTTTCACAGGGTGAGTTGTTCAGGTCCTGATATTGCTTTTCTTGTGGTTGTGTCAGTTTGGGTTGAGATGGTTAAAGCCATCATGTAGGTTTCCTACTTGGATAGTTCCAACATTATTATTAGATGTACTGGGGTTTTTTTTGTTTGTTTGTTTGTTTGTTTTGGATACCTTAAATAACAATCTCAAAATGACTTTGACACCTAGACATTTTTTTCAGCAATTAGTTGGTTCATTCCGCTAATTTTCTCACCTGTTGTTTGGCATCTGTGTAGGGGAGAAAAGACAAGGCCACTGATAGCTGATGACTTGACCCACTCTGCTCCAGGGTTGACAAGGGCCTCACTCGTGTCTGGACCTCTCTGCCTTGCTCCCTCAAAGCTCATTCACCTCCCTCAGTAGCTCTTAGCATGTAGTCAGCAAGCAGTAAATATTTGATCAGTTAATGAGCATAAGAAGGGCAGAGTTGTACATAATCAGCTTCAGGTTTAACAGAAGCCTTCTTTTGAGGGGAGGACAAGGGGCGTGGCATTTCCTCCTGTGAGCCATGCCTCGGCCAAATCAAGTGGGCAGGGTGCCAGGTCATAGACTACTGCATGTTGATTGCCAGAAAGTCTATCAATGCTTTTCATGGAGAAAGAAAGAAACTTCAAATCTCTATTCTGCATCCAGAAAACATTCATAAGAGGACTACAGGCAAGTTCTCGGGTGCTTTGGCTCCTGTGGTTTTGGCTTTTTGTCCTGAAGTCACTCCACACTGTGTGTGTGTGTGTGTGTGTGTGTGTGTGTGTGTGTGTGTGTGTATGTGTATGTGTGTGTGTGTGTGTGTGTGGCTGTTTCTAAGACTCATATTCCAGGCAGTGATTCTTTCAAGGCAGAATCCAGTTGCAGGTCATTTCCTGGCTAGAAGGCATGCTCCCTTTAGAAGTTTCTTATAATTGTAGAATTTTTCAATATTATTGAAAAGTCAAAGTACAGTTTTATACTTTGTCACAATATTCATGACTGTTTTATGTCTTCATAAAGGTTGATAGGATCTGAGAGTGACTTATTAGTAAAAATCACAGACTATTAATACTTTGAGTCCTTTATGACTCAAAAGTATTTATACTGCATTTCATTCTACCACTTATATGCATTTGATTATAATTACACTACATTTTCCCTAATTTCAAATGCATTATATTTTATCAAAAGTACTTAGTCCATCTGGCTCTGCAGGGAAATGGAAGACTGCAAATCTAATTTTCCATGCTGCAGCTCCTTTCTAACATGGCTAACAAACAGGGGACAAACAAGATCAATATAAAGGCTGAGGTGTGGGGTGATACAGAAGTCAAGGTCTGAATTGAGACCCTAAAGAAGAGAGTCACAAGCCTTCACCCCCAACTGAGGATCAGGGGATAGTTGGTGGTTTCTCAGGGGAGAGAAAGTCAGTGAGTTTTCTTAAAGGAAAGGCTTCTGGTAAGCAAACTATACTCCAGTGGAGGGCTCCAGAAATATGTTGACAGCACAAAGTTGATTTGGACTGTTAAATAAGATAGTAAAAAAACATCATGAAGTGATTCGAAGAGAAGCCCTGTTTTAGATCTTTAAGGGACTCTATAAACACATATAAAATTCTAGAGAAGGTAAGTTAAATGCTTTGTCTAAAGAATGGTTTTCTTAGGAGAAAGACATGCCAGACCCAGAAGGTTCTGACATCATACCCAGCGAAACCCCAATCTAAGAGGATTAGACCCAGAAGGTTCTGACACCATACCCAGTGAAACCCCAGTCTAAGAGGATCACTGGGCATCTATTGATGGTGTGTGTTAATGACAGGTGAGATGATTCAATATGGGTCAAAGCAAAAGAAAATGCCAGAAATGGAAAGAGCCATTGAGAGTGATGCAGAGCAGGTCAGTGCTGCTCCTGTCTGCAGAGGAGGAGGACCAGAGCTGGACCCAGCCATTCACCTGAACTAACCATGGCCCGTGGTGGTCCATGGTCCAGAAGGTCCAGTAAGTGCATAGCCGGAATAGATATTAAATTAGTGTAAAACTCCCAAACAGACAGCGTTCACATCGTGGGATTTCCCTGCATGGGTTACACACTCAGAATGGACCATGAAGTCCATGCATTTCGGGTTCAAATATAATTCTCAAGCACTGCAGGCACCCACCATCCTGCTTCCATCAGCAGCAGACAGAAGAAAACAAGCCACAAGTCTCTGTCACAGGAAAAGATCAAGGGAGGTAGATCACCTGAAATCAAGTGTTATAAATTCACACCACAGGGAAAACTGCAGGATAGCTACTTCATGTGATCCTTCAAAATGATTTTTTTTAAAAAAGAAAATTTCCTTTATCCAGAGATCTGGAGATTAAGTTAGACTGAAAAATATGGGGAAATTTTTTCAAAAAGAAAAAAAGAGAACAGGGTTTAATTGGAATGTGAAGAGGAGAAAGGGGTTCCAGTACCCATCCAACGTGGGTCCTGAAAGAGCAAAGCAAGATGCAACAGAGAGATGCATGCAACATAGAGATGCATGCTACAGAGAGATGTATGCCTTTGTGCTCCATTGACACACAGGCAATAGCTTCACCACAGCCCTGGCTGTCCAAGTGAACATACATACTACAAAAAGAGAAAAATGCAACAAAATGGAGCTGAACACGACAAAATAGAGGAAGGTGCTGATATTGGAGTTCAAATAACTTTAGATACAAATCTAAAAGCTCATAGTTTTATTTTAGAAAATAAGTAAATTATTTAACTCTGAAAGAAAACATTTAAAGACCATGGTATACACAATCAGAAGCACAAAGAAATGTTGAGGTTTGAGGAGATCAGATGTCCATCCTGCCTCTGACCTGAAAGTCTATCTTGATTTATGAAGATAGAGCAGAGCTAGGGTTGTGGGTCTGTGTCTCCTGTAATTCAGGAAGGCTGCACTGGCTATGATGTGGGGACAGAACTATTCCCACAGGTGATGGTGACAGTGTTAGCCTTGCTAGTAAATGACTCTCTCTCTCTCTTTCTCTCTTTCTCTCTCTCTCTCTCTCTCTCTCTCTCTCTCTCTCTCTCTCCGTGGTGTGTGTGTGTGTGTGTGTGTGTGTGTGTGTGGTGTGTATATGGTGTGTGTGGTATGTGGTGTGGTGTGTGTGTGTTTTCATGTGTATGTGTGTGGTGTGTGTATATGTGTGTGTGTGAGTGTGTGTGTGTGTGGTATGTGCATGTATGGTGTGGTGTGCGTGTGCTTTTCCCCATAAAACCCAGAGTCCCCTGGAGCTAAACTTAGAGGCAGTTATGACCCTCCACTCTCACCTTAATTTTGGATACAGGGTCTCTCATTGAACCTGGGAGTTTACTTTTTGGACTGGATTAGCTGACCAATTTTAGGGATTTTCCTTTCTCCGTTCCCCAGCACTTGGATTACTAGTAGGTGCCTCTTCACCCACCTTTTAGAAATGAGCATCATTGATCAAACTCAAGCCTTCCTATTTGCATGTCAATTTTCCCACTGAGCTGTCTCCCTGGCATCTGGAAAGATTCTCAATGCAGTCAGGCTAGAGAACCAAGTTTGGTCTAATAGTTATTGTATACTGAAATGTACTCAATGTGGACTAAAGCCAGGCAGAGTGTGATGGAAATATCAATTTACAACAGCAACTAAGTATAACAGACTTAAAATGAAAACAACTATGCCTAGGAATATTATTTAAAATGCTTCAATTCTACATTAAAGAGTTAGATTTCAAACATCACATACCTTCGACTCCCCACCCCCAACCTCCATCTTCCCTAAATTTTTTCTAGATCCAGTGTTTTTAATTTATATTTTTTAGCTCACAACATTTTCTTTCACTATAGTCAGTCTGATTTTTAAAAATATACCATACGAGGTAGTTACTTTAAAATTTTTATGATTTTAGCCCACTCCAAGTTTAAGTGCAGTTTCAGGAAGTCTGTGCTCTCCTTAGGTCTTAGAGGGAAGCACGATTTTTATTTTTGTTTTCCTGGTGACTTTTTAAGTTAGTTTTCTGCTCTATTTACCCTGTGTGTCCTTCACCATGTTCATAAAGCTCTTGCGGCCTGCTCTTCTTTCCTGGATGCTGAAGTGCCCTAAGCATGGGTTTAATTCCAGTTTCTCGAGCATGGATTTATATTTGGGTTATAGGTCAAGTTCAAAACCACTTGGACAAATGCTTCTTTGGGCTTCATGACAATGTGATTGGTCTCTATGTGCCAGAGGATACTGATTTAAATTATTCACTATTCCTCAGACATCAGCTTGAAGAGTCAGTTTTCCTCATAATGTTCTAAAGCCAGACACCTTATTTTTTGCTCATCGTTAAGTAAAAGACAGCTGTTACCCTCTGGGGTCGCAACTGTGTTAGACTGAGTCTGAGAAAGTCCTAAGATTCACTGCAAGAACCCACAGTCCTAGGATTGCAAATCAAAAGCTGTCTCTCTACCAAACTCTCCAATTTTAAATTACCTTTTGTCTTCATGGTGTTGATAAGCTTACTTTTAATTAATGGACATGTTTAAAGATTCTCTTATTGGTGTGTCTAATCTTTCATTGTTTGCAGTTGAAGGTTTCCAGGCTGCCAGACCCACAGACTGCTGACAGCCAAAACCATGTCTGTATTATATTTCTTTGGTCTGCTGCCTGAGTCCTTAATAAACTGTATTTCTCTACACAACGGCATGCTTGGTGTAGCTGCCTACATGACATCATGTATATTCAATTGCCTGGAAATTTCTCAAAAATGCCTTAGAATGAGAGGGCTGTAAGGTCACCAAGGAAAAAAGTGTGAAGACCCAGTAAAAGGAACAAATTGGTGGCCCATTTGGAGATCGTGGGGGACTGACTGGGGAGGGCTAGTGTCAGCTGGGTTGAAAGCCTTGGAGAGCTCAAAACATAGAAGATATAAGATTCACAGGGGAAGACTGACTTGGAGGGAAAACCAGACTGACTTAGAGCCTTTAGGAATAATGGATTCATACAACTGCTTAGTGGCAAAGAAAACAAGCCTGATTCAGGTAAGGACATTCATTAGTCTTCCTGATACCTTGTCAACATTTGCAGTATACTGACATTAGTTACTTGGATATCAGTAAGTGCCAAACTGAAGAAATTCTGTCATTTGTTAGAACTTAGCCGGCATGGAGAATGGGAGTTGTTTGCCTGTCACACATAAATTGTATGGGGTTAATAATGCTGGGTTTCCTGCTGTCATCTACCCACCTAATAGAGAATCCATCCTCTCTCCCCCATCTTATCTCCATTACCAATGCAGAAAACACCTTTTCCCAGCTGCCCTCAATTTTACCACAAGTTCTTCACAATCCAAATTCTTCAGGAGTTTGACGAATGTTCTTTTTACTCTCTCTCTCTCTCTCTCTCTCTCTCTCTCTCTCTCTCTCTCTCTGTGTGTGTGTGTGTGTGTGTGTGTGTGTGTGTAAAACTTCTAGAAGAAAATTCAGAGGCTTGTGTAATATTTTAAAAACAGGATTTTCCAAATATCTAGTGACCCAAAGTGTCTAAGAGCTGTCTAGATGTTCACAGCCCTCCATGCCCAATTCCCACTTCCCAAAGTGGTTGTCAGATGTAGATCTGAGATATTTTTAAAAACATTTTTTAAAAATTCACTTTACATCCCGATCATGCCCCCACTCCCAGTCACTCCCTCCCACGAGCCCTCCCTCCATACTCCATCCTTTTTTCCTCTGAGTAGGTGGGGGGCACCCCTGTGTAACCCCTTCATCCTGGCACATCAAGTTTCTACAGGGCTAAGCACATCCTCTCCCACTGAGGTCAGACAAGACAACCCAGCTAGAAGAACATATCCCATGGACAGCCAAGAGCTCAGGGGATAGCCCTATTCCACTTGTTTGGGACCCACATGAAGACCAAGCTGCATATATGTTATGTGTTTGTGTTTGTGTTTGTGTGTGTGTGTGTGTGTGTGCTAGGTCCAACCTGCATATGCTCTTTGGTTGGTGGATCAGTCTTCAAGAGCCCCAAGGGGCCAGGTTAGTTGACTCTATTAGTCTTCCTGTGAAGTTCCTATCCCCTCTAGGGTCTTCAATCCTTCTCCCAACTCTTCCATAAGAGCCCTCAAGCTCTATCTGCTGGCTATGGGTCTCTGCATCTGTCTGAGTCAGCTCCTTGGTGGAGCCTCTCAGAGGACAGCCATGCTAGATTCTTGAATGCAAATATAAGAGTATCTTTAATCATGTTAGGGACTGGTGCTTGCCCATCTCAATGGGCCAGTCATTGGTTGGTCATTCCCTCAGTCTCTGCCCCATCCCCCATTCTTGCATTTCTTGTAGACAGGATAAATTTAGGGTCAAAAGTTTTATGGGTGGTTTGGTGTCCCTATAGCTCTATTGGGTTACCTGCCTGGCTACAGGAGGTGGTCTCTTCAGGTTCCATATCCCCACTGCTATGAGTCACAGCTAAGGTCATCCCCATTGAATTCTTGGGCACTTCCCTTGCCCAGGTTTCTGGAATGTCCTCAAGATGCCCCCAATCCCTACTCCCAACGGTTGCAGATTTTCATTCATTTTCATGGCCATCTGGCCATTTTTCCTGTTCCTTCCCACACCTGATTCTGACTCCCGAATTTCACTTCCCATCCCCTCTCCCACTCAGTTCCTTACCTCCATCTGCCTCCTATGAAAATTTTATTTCCCCTTCTAAGTGAGATTCAACCATCCTCACTTAGGTCTTCTTTTTTTGTTGTTGTTTTATTGCTTGTTTTTTTTCAAGACAGGGTTTTTCTGTGTAGCCCTGGCTGTCCTGGAACTCACTCTGTAGACCGACCAGGCTGGCCCCGAGCTCAGAAATCCACCTGCCTCTACCTCCCGAGTGCTGGGATTGAAGGTGTATGCTACCACTGCCTGGCTACAGGTGTTTGTTTGTTTGTTTTGTCTTCCTTCTTGGTTAGCTTCTTTGGGTCTGTAGAATGTAGTGTGGGTATCCTCTATTTTATGACTAATAGCCACTTTTAAGTGTGCACATACCATGTATGTCATTTTGGGTCTGGGTTACCTCACTCAGGATGGTATTACCAAGTTCCATCCATTTGCCTGCAAAATTTATGATGTTTTATTTTAGCTGAGTAGTATTCTATTATGTAGATGTATCCCATTTTCTTTATCCATGCTTCAGCTGAGGGATAGCTAGGTTGTTTTAACCAAGTCCAGAGACTGAACACGGTGTCCAGGGACAGTGTGTGAACTGCTTACTACTCTAGGGTTCATTGACTGAGTGCTTTTACCTGAACTGAAAATTGTTCTGTGATATGCTGACCAAGATCCTTGTCTCTGTATTGCCAAGAATGTGATATCTGGCTCATAGTAGATTCATTTTTAGTTTTTTTTTTTTGATCACCTTCCATATTAATTTCAATAGTGATTGGGCACTTTTACAGACCTACCAGTAGTGTGTAAGGGTTCCTTTCCTACCACATCCTACATCCTAACTAACATTTGGCTCTGGTGTTGCGTGTGTGTGTGTGTGTGTGTGTGTGTGTGTGTGTGTAGAGCTTCATACCACTGCACAAATGTGAAAGTCAAAATATAGCTTTCAGGAATTAGCCCTCTCTTTCCACATTGTTGAAGTAAGGTCTCCTTGCCACTGTGCAGAGTACTTCAGGATTGCTGGCCCCAAGCTTGCAGGTGATTTTCCTACCTACCAGAGGGGTCTGGGAGGCTTCCTACATCTCACGTTGGCTTTGGACTCATTTTGAGGTCCAAGATAGCTTCAAAACTCAGATTTTAATACTCCACCTCCTAAGTACTGGGGTTACAACCAGCCTCAGTGTAATTTTGATCTGTGTGTTTCTCATGGCTAAAGATGCTGAACACCAATTTAGCATGTGCTAATTTAAATAAGTTAATTTAATAATTAATAAATAAAATTTTTCTTTTCTTTGATCTCCCACTTTAGACACTGAAGCTGAATCCCTGAACACAGACATTTCAATTGAACTAGTTTCTGGGTTGGATTTGTGTGTGTGCATGTGTGTATGAATTCTACATTCATTCTGTGCCCATTGGGCCCCTCCTCTTAGTTCCTGATGACATTACAGCATTCTACTCTGAACCTCCCCAAATATGAGTCCAGTGTACTCCCCATACATGTACCTCACCAAAGTGAGTGAGAATCTAGGCCTATAGCAGTATCTGGAATATCTCACAGCTGTGAGAAGAGACACTAACTTGGTTCAGTGTCATTATCAGTGCCAAGTGAGATAGCTAACCTGGCTAGCCCTGTCTGCTCATAATGATCCAATTTGTAATTTTGTTATTTCCTAAATGGACAGAACAACAGTTCTAGCTATTTATTTAGTTGCAGTTTATTGAAGTAGTCTTAGAAGAATTACTTAAGCAGAAATATTAACTGTGTTTAGTAATTAACAAATACTCACCTATGAATATGAACTCATGCCTATACACATTGTGAGCTATTAGAGCTTATTGGGCAGAATGTTAAACCAATTATATCAATTTATAGATTTCTTAGTGTGTTTTCCCATGTTCTTATTTATTGAATGTCCTTCCTGTCCTATGTCAGTCCTAATAGAAATCCTATCACACCCAGCTTTTACTTTGGGAGCAAGGAAGTCTCAAAACCTGTTTGTGGCAATACCTGGCAAAGGCCACCATCCTGGTATGTTCTCCCAGCCCTCTTGAGAACATGTCCTTTAGAGGGATGTGGGGACTGACAATTACTATTGTCTTTCTAATTGCTTTGGGAATTTTCTTTACTGTTTAGTGAAATGTGCACTTGTTTTCTATTTAGTTGTATAGGAAAAAAAAAAAAGGCTTGATTTCAGTGCCATCTGAATGAATATTTGAAAACTCACTCAGGCCCAGGAGTGTCTCCAAAATATGTCACAGCCCCTGCCAGAGCTGCCAATGCAGCAATGAAGTCACCCAGTTTATGTCCTCAGAGAAAGGGTAACAGCAGTTTGTTTATAAACGACCCACTTAAACTGGGAAAGCTGTGTGGAGTTATTTCCTCATGCAAATTACATGGAGTTCCAGCTGCACAGCTGTTCTGTGATGAGAGACTGGGGACGCTGGTCCTGTTGGAATGGCTCCAGGTGCCCAGTGATCTTGCCCAGCTTCAGATCCCCTGCAAACTCCAGGAGCCTACCTTTATGGAAACAAAAATAGGCATCAGAGGAAGCATATACCAACTTGAATCATACACTACTCATCGTCTAATAAGATGAATAGTAGCTACTCAAAGGTAGGTGAAGTGGATGCATTATAAAACCCACTGCCAAGTCCAGGCACAGACACCGATGCTTTCCATGATAAAACATCAAAACCATAAAGCACTGGGTGATTTGATGTCATGTGACTAGGAGACTCCTGAAACCCAGACTCACGGTCTCATGAATGGCCACTTAACTTCTGTTGGACACGGTCTTGCTGGGAAATCTTTAGATCTTGCTGCTAGTCATCTCTAGGTACTAGATAGCATTGGATTTTTAAATTAAAATTAAAATGATCCAAGAGTCATTGATTATTTTTTTCCAGTTTAGAAAATCAGTTTTGCTTGGCATCTTGAAGTTTGCAGTGGAAGTTGATTTCCGAGAGCATCCCGGCCTCTCCCAGAGGCTTGTACCATGGCAGATCTTTAGACAGGCTTGAAGGATAAAGTTCAAATGGGCAGTTTTGTTTTCATCAACATGGCTGGATTGTGCTGCAGCCTCAGTCGTTGGCATACTCTCCCATCTTCCTGAATCCATCTGGTATTTGACCAGAATGAAGTCACAAGACCAGGCAGTTAGACGGTTGGGTGTGAGGAGTCCCCACCACTTCAGGGAACTTAGGGTCATCAACTCATGTAGACTTTGTTTCTGGAACAGAAAGATTGTTCCAGCCGGAATTCAGCCTCAGAATTTTTTTATACATAGTGAAGATTACAAAACTGAAATTGAAGGCCATCATAGGATAAGCCAGTGGTTTTACTTCCCCACAAGGTTTATTTTTATTTAAATGGAGACTTCACCATGTACACACATGTCTGTTTTTTATAGGCTTTCTCTGTATGCAGCTTGATCACAGCATACACACAAATCCTAACTTCCTGAGTTTATCAAAGCCTTTGCTCGATCCACTGCTAAAGGAAGGCTATGCAGACACCTATAATCCAGTCTTGGTTTAAACACTATAATGACTTCAGACCTCACTACGTTTGTTGGTTCAGTAGGGGGCCTTGGTAGGCCTTCAGTGGAGCCATGGGGTCTTGTTCAATGATGGGAAACTGAGGACATTGTGTGGATCAGCAGTTTGCCTCCAAACCAAGTCTCTGCTCAGACAGTACATGAGTCCTTCAGTTTCACACTCCACATTGGTTATGGGGTCCTGCTGGCCTCTAGGACTGCATTAAACTTTTCCTGCAGGTGCCTCTGGACATCATTGTCTATGGCTATGCAAGCCATTTCACAATCAAAACATCTCTTCCCTTAGCAATGGGATTTGTTTTTCTTTTCCTTCAGTTAATCTCATTATAGCTCAAGCAATAAATAAAAACTCATTCCCCAAGCAAATCTTAATCCTTTAAGATGAAAAACTTTTACTTTGGAGCCTCCCTTCCTAACTGCCTGGAAAAGAGCCTTCTCCTGGCTGCCACTGGATCAAGATGTAGAACTCTCAGCTCCTTCTTTAGCACCATTGTCTACCTGGACGCTTTCATGCTATCCACCATGGTGACTATAGACTGAACCTCTGAACCTATAAGCCAGTCCCAATTACATGTTGTCCTTTATGAGAAAAAAAATTATTTTAGCAACAACTCTTTATGTAGGACCTCTTGTCAACTAGATTCTCCCTAAAGACCATATAAATAAATGCCTTTACAAATGACCCGATGTTGTCCATTTACTACCAGTACCATCAAAGCACGCAGATTGGCAATGCTTCGCCGTCGTTGCAGTCTAGTATGGTCACATTTGCTCTCTCTCTCCTGGCTCTCCAGTGAGACATACATAGTCCCATCCTTCATTTCTTCCCTGAGCTATGCTACTTCACATTCATCCTCTATTCGAAAGCAGCTTTGACTCCTACCATATGGCAATGACCACCTAGACTCTACCATATGACACGATCAAAGAGTACTTGGCCTGAGCTGGGACTACCTGGTTGCCACAAGGCCTCCTGCACTGATCTCTGAGGAGTAAATGCTCTCCCAAGTGTCAGAGCTCACGTTTGGAATCCTTTACAGGCAAGTGAGATGGTGAGAATGGAAGACCCAAGTGTGGTTTGGGAGGAGTTGGGGCCTCAGGACTCTAGGTGCTGCCAGGATACCCAAAGCACTCTTGTCACCGAGATGATTCTTACTACCGGATGTTGACCAATATCTGTAATTTTGGTGGTTGCCTCAGTTACTGTATATTATCCCTTGCAGCTTACAGTAGACTCAGCTGAAGTTCCCTAATACATTGGCTTGGAAAGACACAGTAATAGGTATTTTTTAAAAAACCGACAAAAATTCTTCCTCCAATGCCAGGAATGACTGAGTTAAAAGTCCTTCTTTTTGTCCTTATGAAGGAACACATTTATTATCTATTTCTTGCTTTTTCTTATTTACTTGTATTAGGTCGTCAGTATGGGAGTCCCCGTTATTTTGGACTTTGCGAGTTAGACACAACGTTCTAGGTAATCCGTCCTTCGACCACTCGGTCTGTGAACCGGGTCGAGACGCCCCCTCCCCTGACCCGTTTGATGCCACAGATAAGGAACTACAG
This sequence comes from Mus minutoides, assembly GCA_902729485.2. NCBI lineage: Eukaryota > Metazoa > Chordata > Mammalia > Rodentia > Muridae > Mus > Mus minutoides. Next base: position 61,233 of record LR751707.1, on the reverse strand, counting down.
AAGGAAGGAGCTTCGGGGCTCATCGTTCTCATTACATTAGGACAAGCAGGCTTGCCTTGGATGGGTTCCCTCGTTCTGGGAGACATGGGGAGGCAGTCTGTGTGTGGTCACCGTGCAAGTCAGTAGACTGTAGGCATGGCTACCCTGTCATCCTGCATATCAGCAGTGAAAGGCTTGCCCTGGTGTTCCTAGAACCTAAAGCTTTTGGTCATGATTCATAAATAGCTATTTTATCCAAAGATAACTATCATATCAAAAGAATTAAGTTTGAGACTGGTTTTTAAAAAGTCATTAAAGTGTAAATCACAGCAGTTCTGTGAACCTTACACACTTTATGTTTTACAATAAAAAAAATAGGTAATTTAAACTAAAATCCTTACTGTGACTGAAATTTGTATTTTAATTTTACCTAATATTGATAACTATAAGCCTAACATGGGAGACTGACTATTTGGCTCCATTTGCATCTAGAGCAGTATTCAATGCATTGGATATACTGTCCTTTAAGTGGAACATGCCAATCATACGAGTTTTTATTCTTTCCCATAAGATAGGCCCCAGCTGAGGTCCATGCATTTAGGAGAGTGAGACAGTAAGCTTTGTTGTGCCAGGCTCTGCAGTGGCTTTTACCACACAGACCAGTCGTTAGGCTCACTTAGTGAAGGAAGTGCAGAAGATATGACCATCACATTTCCTGCCTTATCCAACTGATTAGCCGTGTGCTCATGTTATGGTGTTTACAAGTATTTTCTCAGCTTTCTAAGATGGCGCCTGTGGATGAAGTTTGAGCTTTTCCATCTGCATCCAGGTTGAACTTCTGTCTCTTCATTTTGTATGTCTGTGGGCACCAGTAGCCTACATCTGATTTGTTTCCTTTACCCATGTGGTTTCCTTTAAAAAATGTCCTCTCAAGAAGGTGGACATCAGAGAATCAAATATCCCCATTAAAAAGTGGGGCACAGAGTTAAACAAAGAACTCTCAACTGAGGAATACCGAATGGCTGAGAAGCACCTGAAAAAATGTTCAACATCCTTAATCATCAGGGAAATGCAAATCAAAACAACCCTGAGATTCCACCTCACACCAGTAAGAATGGCTAAGATCANAATTTTCAGGAAGAAAAACAGGAATACTTCCTTGTGTAAATAATAGATAAAGAACGAAAAAGAATAAATGAACATAATCCAGCAGTCATACCCTCAGGGGCAATAAAACCTGAAACGCTCAATCTGTGTTGCAAGATCCATTAGGCAGGAAGCTGGTGAGCCAGACACTTGGCCCAGCTCTGCGGGGGAGGGGACTGGGCTTTGATGCCACAGATAAGGAACTACAGAAAGAAGGAGCTTCGGGGCTCATCGTTCTCATTACATTAGGACAAGCAGGCTTGCCTTGGATGGGTTCCCTCGTTCTGGGAGACATGGGGAGGCAGTCTGTGTGTGGTCACCGTGCAAGTCAGTAGACTGTAGGCATGGCTACCCTGTCATCCTGCATATCAGCAGTGAAAGGCTTGCCCTGGTGTTCCTAGAACCTAAAGCTTTTGGTCATGATTCATAAATAGCTATTTTATCCAAAGATAACTATCATATCAAAAGAATTAAGTTTGAGACTGGTTTTTAAAAAGTCATTAAAGTGTAAATCACAGCAGTTCTGTGAACCTTCCACACTTTATGTTTTACAATAAAAAAAATAGGTAATTTAAACTAAAATCCTTACTGTGACTGAAATTTGTATTATAATTTTACCTAATATTGATAACTATAAGCCTAACATGGGAGACTGACTATTTGGCTCCATTTGCATCTAGAGTAGTATTCAATGCATTGGATATACTGTCCTTTAAGTGGAACATGCCAATCATACGAGTTTTTATTCTTTCCCATAAGATAGGCCCCAGCTGAGGCCCATGCATTTAGGAGAGTGAGACAGTAAGCTTTGCTGTGCCAGGCTCTGCAGTGGCCTTTATCACACAGACCAGTCGTTAGGCTCACTTAGTGAAGGAAGTGCAGAAGACATGACCATCACATTTCCTGCCTTATACAACTGATTAGCCGTGTGCTCATGTTATGGTGTTTACAAGTATTTTCTCAGCTTTCTAAGATGGCGCCTGTGGATGAAGTTTGAGCTTTTCCATCTGCATCCAGGTTGAACTTCTGTCTCTTCATTTTGTACGTCTGTGGGCACCAGTAGCCTACATCTGATTTGCTTCCTTTACCCATGTGGTTTCCTTTAAAAAATGTCCTTATTGGGACATACACAGTGCGTTCTAGCCTGCATCTTCTGTTCAACAGTGATGTCGATGATTTAATTTCTTGCATTTTCAAAATGGCGGTATTATCTGGGTGTGCACTTGTGCTTGAGACACTCATAGAACTCAAGTTGTGAGCAAATAAGGCCTATTATGTTGAACAGAGCTAAAATTTTATGACTACTTTACAGAAAGTTTGTGGAACTTTACAACTTAACTGAGCATGCACCTTGATCCTCTTTCTACTTTTGAACTCAAAACAGATGTCAAAAAAAATAATTAAAGCAAGATAAATTCCAGGAGAGTTCTGAGAGGCATGAAGTATAAAAAGTTCTATTGGCATGCCACAAACTCAAGATATTCTCCCAACTGTGGCATGATTGGGTAGCTTATAAAGAGGTGGTTCTGAGATAGAGCTGGTGGGCAGTGAGGGTGAACAAGGAGAGTGGATCTGATCAAGATGAAACAGGCAGGATAAAGCAGGTAGGAAAGAAAGTCGTTACTCAAGTACACAAGGAGCTCAAGGGGTCTCCAACCCTATAGGTGGAAGAACAATATGATCTAACCAGCACCCCCAGAGCTCGTGTCTCTAGCTGCGTATGTAGCAGAAGATGGCCTAGTTGGCCATCATTGGGAAGAGAGGTCCTTTGGTCTTGCAAATGTTCCCTAGTACAGGGGAACGCCAAGGCCAAGAAGTGGGAGTGGGTGGGTAGGGGAGCAGGGCGGGGAATGGGGGAGGGTATAGGGGACTTTTGAAATGTAAATGAAGAAAATATCTAATAAAAATTGGGAAAAAAAGAAAGTCATCACTCCTGCATTCAGTTAAGATGTTGAGACTGGAGAAGCCAGCTAATAAATGCTTAAGAAAGTGTTCTGGTATTTTTTTTTCAATAGGCTAAAGTAGGATTGTGAATGGCAAGGCTGATCTCAAGAAGACAGGGAAATCCTCATACAAAAACATCTATCTGTGGGCTCACCAACCCCACAATCACAACATTGAGCCACGGTACTCAAAATAAGCAGCCATATGTACTCAATGGGGAGATGAAAACACAAAACGGATATTTGAGAAACACCAGTAGAAGAGATGCATAGGACTCCCATTTCCTCCATGAGACCTCTCAAAGGAGCAGAAGAGAACTGGCATCCTAGGAGCCTTGGGTACAACAAGACGACAACACAGAGACAACTCCACCTCATTCTCAGCCTCTAGCCTTTCTAGAACAATATATCCTTGTTTCCTTGTAGCCTTGACCTCTAAGCACAGTATCACTTGTCCCATTACAGCTCTTACCTGGTGCACATACATTGCTTTGATCCCAACCTCACAATGAGTCATGCTTAAATTTCCAGGAGAGTCAATAGCATCACAAAAGTAGTAAGTACTCCAGGGAGCTATCCCTATGGGGATGGGTTGGGTCAGATAAACCAGCCATAGAAAATAATGATGAGTATTTGTTCCTTTCTAGGAAAAATGAACAGATACCATCTCCACACATGCTTTTGACCCAATGGAATATCTCTTATCTCTTTCCAACCACCACCATTACTTCTTGGAGATGGAACTAGGACCTGAAAGGGCCCCAGACTCCATCACTACTGGGCAGTTGCAGGAGGTTCTAATGCTGGGCTGCTGGGGTAGGTGGGCTTGGCTGGGAAGAGCAGAGACTAGTTTTCCATTTCCTTTTTTAAGAGAGTGGTGACCTAGCCGGGCGTGATGGCGCACGCCTTTAATCCCAGCACTTGGGAGGCAGAGGCAGGCGGATTTCTGAGTTCGAGGCCAGCCTGGTCTACAAAGTGAGTTCCAGGACAGCCAGGGCTACACAGAGAAACCCTGTCTCGAAAAACCAAAAAAAAAAAAAGAGAGAGAGAGAGAGAGAGAGAGAGAGAGAGAGAGAGAGAGAGAGAGAGAGAGAAGAAGAAAATATCTAATAAAAATTGGAAAAAAAGAAAGTCATCAACTTTCCTCCAGGAGTTCAGGGGCTCATCTATACACAATGGTTCGTATCTCTTGATCAAACCTACCAATCTCACCTCACAGTAGAGACCAAATACAGAGCTGAGTCACCTTATCTCTATTGGCTGTGGTTTTCAGTGAGGCCCAAGTAGGTTGTTTGAGTTTGCACTGCCTAGTGTCCTGTATCTTCTTATCTGATAGTAACAGTAAGCCCAGCAGGATACTGGGACCTCATTCTTATGTAAAGGCAATAGGTAGCAAAATGAGAGCCCATTTATTCTAGGCTTCTGTGGGAAATCAAACATAAACATCCATTCAGGTTTCATTGTCCTTCACCAGGAACACTGCCTGTAGGAAGAAGAGAAAAAAACGGGACCTAGATTCTCCCAATAGAGCATATAAAATTCTAGAATATGGTAAAAATCATGAACAAAGTAAAAATGCAGCAACATTTTAACATAATGAGAGATAATTTATAGACACTGATGCTGAGATAACTGAGTAATAAATTCAGAGACCTGGACTATGTGTGAGTTATTCTGCTGCTGCTGTGAAGGAAAGCAACCTAGAGTAGAAAAGGGTCTGGTTTTGCTTACAGTTCTATCAGGACTGGGATGGCATGGTGGCAGCCAGAGCATGAGGCCAGCCTGGGAGGCTGCAAGCAGAGATATCACATATCATCTGCACACAGGAAGGAAAGTTAGATAGGTTAAATGATGGATAGATAGATAGATGATAGATAATAGATGACAGATATATAGATTATAGATAGATGAATGATAGATTATAGATTGATAGATGTTAGACAGATATATAGACTGATTGATAGATGATAGACACATATAGATAGATGATAGAAAGATGACTGATGACAGATGTATAGATGAAAGATAGATGAATGATGGATGACAGATAGATGATAGATTGATAGATGATAGATTAGATTGATTGATAGATAATAGACAGATATAGATAGATGATAGTAGGTAGATAGATGATAGATAATAGGTGACAGATATATGGATGAGAGATAGATGCATGATAGATAATAGATGATATAGGATATATAGATTGACAGATTGATAGATGATAGTAGGTAGATAGATAATAGAAAGGTAATAGGTAGGTGACAGATATATAGATGAGAGAGGTGGATGATAAATAGATGATAGATAGATAAATAGATAGAAAGATAGATAGATAGTTGATAGCTGTTAGATAGGGAAGTTAGGAGAAACAGAGAACAAGAGGCAGGGCCAGATTAAACCCTCAAATTCTGCCGCCAGTGACATACTTCCTTCAGCAAGGCTCTATTTCCTGAAGGTTCAATAATCTTCCCAATAATGCCAGAAATTGGGGGACCAAGAATTCAAACATATGTGCTTATGGGGAACATTTCTCATTTAAACTCCTACAGACTGAAAACAATAGTATAAGCAGGCTTTGGGAAACATGTAATGATCTCTTGAAACAAGTGAAAAAAAGGTAGAGAAATTTAGCAAGGAACTAGAAGCTACACTGAGTATCATATAAGAAGCTGTGATAATTTAAACTACTCTTCCAAACAAGTACAGAGGGAATTCATCAGTATGCCAGGGCAAAATAGGACCTAAGCCTCATACCTTAAAAGTTCTTATTTCAAATCAGATCATGAAGTTACAGGAAATATGTAAAATTACAGAACTTCAAAAACAGAGGCTATCAGAAAGTTTTAAGGGTGAATATGAGTTTGTAGATGATACTAAAAACACAATCCATAAAGAGGGAAATTATCAAAATGGTCTCAGTGATGATTAATCTCACTTGTAAATTTGGTGAGATTTATAATTACCTAGCAGACAAAACTCTGGGAATGGTTAAACTGAGGCATAGCCACAATGGAACACTGCTCAGTGGAAAAAGAACTCTCAGTGTGAGAACCTGGGTGAAATCTAAAGAGAATTGTCTTTGCTTATGCTTGTATGCGTTCATGTGCATGTGCACTTGTGTGTGCTCGTGTGCGTGTGTGCTCATGTGCGTGTGCATGTGTGTGTATGTGTGTATGCGTGTACATGTGCACTTGTTTGTGTATATGCAAAGGCCTGAGGTTAATATTTTCCTCAATATGTTTCTTCCCTAAACCCTTTGGCTTGACTACACTAGCAGGCCTTCCAGCCCTGGGGTCCTCCTGTCTCCACAGGCCCAGTGCTGCGATTAGAGGCATGTACTTATCTCACCTGATATTTTGCTTTGTTTTTCTCCAATAATTTTTCTTTTCATTTTACATCCCAATCACAGCTTCCTTCCCTCCTCTCTTCCTAGTCTCACCCTCCCAAATCTCTTCCTCCATTGCCCTTTCCCCTTTTCCTCAGAGAAGGGGAGCCCCCTTGGGTACCACCCTACCCTAGGGCATCTAGTCCCAGCAGGACATCCTCTCCCACTGAGGCCCAACCAGGCAGTCCAGGTAGGGGAAGGGGATTCAAAGGTAGGGGACAGAGACGGAGACAGCCCTCTTCCCCTGCCTTGTTAGGGGACTCACATGAAGACCAAGAGGCACATCTACTACACATGTGTAAGGAGTCTAAGTCCAGTTCCTGTGTGCTATCTGGTTGGTAGCAGAGGCTCTGTGAATCCCCAAGGTCCCAGGTTAGTTGACTCTGTTCGTCTTCTTGTTCACCCGACTTTTTTATGGAGATCAAAATGATTTGCATATATGCAAGTCTTAATGCTTACATAGTAAATTCTTAGATGACAGAGCCATCTCCTCAGTTCTGAAGAGAGTTATCTTGGGTGACATGAAGCTTCAAAGCTCACATTTTTTATGATTAAGTTTACATTATTTTCCTGAAATAAAATACAGAAAATACTTCATATATAGAATATATGTGTTATATACTATATACAATATATAGAATCTTATTGTACTACATTTGTAAATTCTATGCATACTGCTACATATAATTTGTGACACTGAGTATCAGATAATGCAATGTGGTATATGACCTGTACATATACTGCAAAACAGAAATTATACAATGACTTGCAGACTAATAGTTTTCTGGGGCATTATTTTGATGGAGTGAAGCTCTTCTTGGCTCTGTTAAGTCGAGATCATTGTTATGATCTCTTACTGTGACTCACTGGGTGAGGGCGTAGCAGGTCTCTTAGAGTGTCTAATTACCAGCATGTAAATCTACAATGACCTGAAATATTTCTTTATGAAAAAAATGCATCACATTTAACAGAATAGGAGCTTAAATCAAATAAAGAGAGGAAATACAACAAAAGATGCCTTGAAAACAAACATAATACATAAGCCCCAGGTGACTTTGAGTGGCTGTCACATAAGTTTTCCGGGTGTATACAACTTCACACTCATTATAGACAAATAGGTATATGCTATATTGTGATAAAACCCTACAAAGTGACAATAAAGGAATAAAAACCCACAGTGAAGAGGGAATGAGCAATGAAATGTAAGCCTGATAGTATAAACTGGAAACTGGAAGAATGCATAGAACGAGTACCAGAGAAAACTGAAATCCAAGTTCCTCACTGGAAAGGCTGGAAGCAGAGAGGTCTGTAGGTCTTTCAGTGGCTGGGCAGCAGGTATAGTCAGGTTACAGTCGAGGCAGAAGACATAGCAACGTCACACAGTCAGTACTCTGTGTTGGGTAGGAAAGCCCCGTTCTTCACAGGAAAGGTCAGCCACCAGCCCTCCCTACATCCTGGAGTCTGCAGCGGTGATGCATGGTTTAGATTCTAGAGTATGCTACTCCATCACTAATGTGCATGCAGATATTTTCCTGAGTGCACATTTGGATTTGAGAAGGCTGGATTGTGGTTAGAACCCTGTATTTAACAAGCTCCTGTGGGGCCCATTGCTGCTGGTTGGGAGATCACACCTCAGTGTCATAGGTCAGACAGTGGCTCACCTGCTATGGCCGAGTCCCACCTGGAGAAACAGCTTAATTGGCATAGTGTGTGGTCAAGTACTGAGGCCTGAACACCTCCCCTCCTGGAGATTCTGTCATCTGCCAAGACAGCAGACTCCTGGAAGAGGGGGGCAACTCCATGGCTGAATGTGCACATTTCCAGTGGGAATAGAGGCAAACATGAACTTTTATAGACTGAAGAAGGAAACCTCCAGTCCCCTCTCTGGGTTGGCTACCAGGCAGGAATTCATGTGAGCCATGCGGGAGATACTTAACCAGTAAGAAGATGAACAGAACAGTAAATTTGTGTTTCGGCCAGCCAGAGAAATATATCCAGGTGTGCGTGCAAAGCAACAAGTAAAAGGTGAGCAGACAAGTAATTTTCCATTTAATTTGTTAATGTTACAAATACAAATTACCCCCCCCCCCAATATTTGGCTGAAGTCGCCTTAGCAAGAACAATGCAAGGCATACAATTTTACAAAACTATAAGCTTGGTAAACTATAACCATAACGGAAAGAACCACTTCATGGAGTAGAATAGGTTCTTATTTGAGAGCTGACATTTCTTCCCAAATTAACCCACTGAATTAATTAAAATTACAAAATTAATTTAATTTAAAAATATCAACTCCTGTGTGGTTTTTAGTGGGACATGAACAGCTGATTCAGAAATTCTTTGTTGAATAGCGCTTTCAAGAGAGGTTTGGTGTGCTTGTCTGGGTGGTGGCTGTGGCTCAGCATGCTACTTCTGGTGAGTTCCTGGAGACCCAGGAGAACAGCTCTGGCTTTGCCCTAGGCTCTCCATGACTCTGTCTGCACCAAGGTCCAGCACAGCTCTGCCCCAATCAGTGCTCACATTCCTTGTTGCTATTTTTCTTTGTTTTTTTTTAATGACATGGTGAGTTTCTCTTGCCCACGATCGTTCTTTCCTATGAAAGACATTGCCAGGATCTTGAGTCTAGAAAATTCAAGATTTTATTTTATTATTAAAAAAAACCAAGCCGGGCGTGGTGGCGCATGCCTTTAATCCCAGCACTCGGGAGGCAGAGGCAGGCGGATTTCTGAGTTCGAGGCCAGCCTGGTCTACAGAGTGAGTTCCAGGACAGCCAGGGCTACACAGAGAAACCCTGTCTCGAAAAAGCCAAAAAAAAAATTATTTTATTAGTGTGGTGTTTTGCAGGCATTTATGTCTGTACATCTTTTGCATATAGTGCCCTGGAGGCCAGAAGAGGGCATTGGGTCTCCTGGAGCTAGAGTTAGAAACGGTTATTAGCTGCCATGTTGGTGCTGGAAATTTCTATCAGGGCCTCTTGAAGAGCAGCCAGTGCTCTTAACTGCTAACCCATCTCTCCTAATTTTTTTTTTCTTCAAGATACTGTGTTTCCCAGTATTGATTTTCTTTGCTCTTTCCTTCTAAGGATTGTTATTCAGGTATTGAAATGATTAGGCCTCTAGTTTTCTCACATTTTCTATATATCCCCCCCCACACGCCTTTTGTCCTGGAATACCATTCACCATCATTTTCTAATGATTTTTGATGATTTTAATTTTACTTCTGCTCTTAGATTTTTGCTTTAAGTAGAGTTGCCAGATTTTGGAAAGAAAAATACAAAATAGTTAAATTTTAATTTCAGATTTCTAGCAAGTAATTTTTGTTTAACTATGGCAAACTATTGCATGGGGAGATTAGGGGAAATTATACTAAGAAATCATTTGTCGATCAAAAATTCAAATTTAACTGGGGATCTAACACTTGACACATTTGTTTCTAGGAGTTCTGTTCACCTTGGCTTGGCTCTCTTATCCCTACAGGCTGTTGGTGCTCTAAGAGTCATGGGCTCCTTCCCTGGATTTCATACTCAAAGTCTCCGCATAGCTTTCCCCAAAGTCCTCTCTCATGGCCCTCTGTCTGCTGTGCATTGATTTCAGAGAAAGACCTCAATAGTAAGAGTCCTTGGCCGTGGAAGCATGAGCACTAAAAGGTCTCTGGGAGCCTGTTCTCCTGTCTCCCTATGCCCAATGGAGAAGCTAGAGAAAGTACCACAGGAGCTGAAGGGGTCTGCAACCCTATAAGAGAAACAACAATATGAACTGACCAGAACCCCCAGGGCTCGTGTCTCTAGCTCCATATGTAGCAGAAGATGGCCTAGTCGGCCATCATTGGGAAGAGAGGCCCCTTGGTCTAGCAAACTTTATATGCCCCAGTACAGGGGAATGACAGGGCCAAAGAGTGGGAGTGAGTAGGCAGGGGAGCTGGGCGGGGAGAGGGTAGAGGGAACTTTCGGGATAGCATTTGAAATGTAAATTAAGAAAATATCTAATAAAAAATTTGGAGGAAAAAAAGAAATAAAGTAAAAATGTAGAAAAAAAAGACTCCTGCATAATTTGAACTCATTTTCCTCTTTGGCATGGTATTCTGTTCAAGTCTCACCATTCCTCTATTTTTGTATTTTACTTTATAAGGCTGTAGCACTTTAGTGCATCACACTGAATTTCCAGTTGCATCCCAAATACTACTTGAGTTTTCTAGTCCTCCATCTCTGCTCATGCTGCGTCATTCGTTCAAATGATCTTTCTGCCACTACTGCCCCTACCTCTTTTGATTTTACCTCATTGAGCCTACTTCCTGTTGAATTTGAAATATCTGGGTTTTAGGGTTTTCCATATCCCACCTACACTCATAGGACTCTTGTTCTCCTCCTTCATGCAGGTCTGTTTCAGGCATGGTTATCTTGGGAGGTATTTCAATCTTGTTCAACTGGGAGCTTCTGCCTGGCCCCAGAGGCTGTATTGGAGTGGCAGGGGCATAGGGATCCTGGTGATGAGGGCCTCACCTGTCCCTCACCCTATTTTGTCAGATCTGTGCATCCCACAGAAACTCTGGAGCAAACTGTTTGCTGGTTTTGTGGTGGTCTTATCTCCCATGGTCACTATGTCTTGGGGATATCCCTTCTAGTGATGTCCCATGACTGCTCAGGAGCAGGTTGCTACCCTACCTCAGTGTTGCTCCAGCTTTAAACTCTCTCTCTTAAAGAGTCTCTTGCTAACTTGCTAGTTTGGTTGGTGTGGAAAACAGGGCTTTCAAGCCTTAGCTAAAACGTCTTAGTTAGGGTTACCACTGCTGTGATGAAACACCACAACTAAAAGCAAACTGGAGAGGCAAAAAGGCGTTATCTGGCTAAGCTTTCAGAGCACTGTTCATCACCGGAGGGAGTTAGGACAGAATCTCAAGGAGGGCAGGAATCTGGAGGCAGGAACTGATGCAGAGGCCATGGAGCGATGCTGCTTACTGGCTTGCTCCCTGTGGCTTGCTCAGCCTGCAGCCAGGACCACCAGTGCTGGGTTGGCACCACCCACAATGGGCTGGGCCCTCCCTTATCAATCACTAATTAAGAAAATGCCCTACAGGCTGCCTACAGCTTGATCTTACAGAGGCATTTTCTCAATTGAGGTTTCCTCCTTTCACATGACTTTAGCTTGTGTCAAGGTGACATAAAGCTACCCAGCACAAGGAGTGCTGTGCTACTTGTCTCGTGCTGTCTTTCCTTCACATTTCTGTACCCAGAGCTTTTCCCAGGAGGACTGACTGTGTAACCCTGCCTAAGCTGTGTTAGATCTATGCTCTGCCTGAGAACTCTGCATTAAGGGTATCTTATCATACATCTGCTTACCTGTTTGTCTCCTAGCTAGACTGAGTCACACCATACCCCAGAAACATCCAGATTTGCTTCTCCAAGCCCAGTCACAGAGAATTTTAAGCAGACATTTGCTCATAGCGGAGTCAGACAGAAATGATATCTAACCTAGACGGTTTTCAGAAGAAAATACAAAGGTAGCTTGTACACCCCATCCAGTGGCATGATACCATTGGTGATGCTGATTGCGGTTATAGGAGCAATGACAACACTGAACTACGGTTGCTATAGGAAGTGGGGATGCTGGAGAGATCTCTGAATACCACCCATCCTTCAGCTACTGGCTGGATTTGTATCAGCATCCCTTCCTGACTGCCTTGGCAGATCCTTTCCCCATTCTTCCTTAGCACGCGACACTTTTTGTTTTGATTTATTTTTAAATGCTGGTACTTCACTTCCAGGCCTCAAGAAGTTCATACGTAATGACAGCGATCACAGGTTAGATAGAAAGAAATGTAGCAGATGCAGTTAGCGTTTGAAAATGAGTATGTGAAAGTTCCCATGGAGGAAAAGCATAGGATGTGAATGTTTACCAGAGAAGCTGTGACAGCAAAGAATGGCCGTGTCCCTCCAGACTCCTCACTCTGAGTTGGGCATTGTCAGGAGCCGTGTTCCCTCTCTAAGTGTGGAAGGAGCATAACGTTATAGACCATGAGAGGAATTAGTGTAAGAAAGCAGAAAAATAAATAACGACAAAACAAACAAACAAACAACAACAACAACAACAAACAAAGGAAAAGCTGGCAAGCATGCCAGTGGCTTTGGTCCCCTTCCCTGCTTAATGACATCTTACCTTTCACCTGGGCTGCCACCTTAGGCTCTAGAACCCTAGGACCACCTACCATGACTGAGCCTGGCCAAACTGTTTCCTGTAGAATTTGATCTCAGCTTTGTGTTTATTTCCAGCAGCTGAACAGACAGAAGAAACAGTAAGCTTGGCCCCTTTGATTTAGGATTGGAAACCCCAAGAATCTCACAGAGGGTGGGTATCCCCATTTGCATTCTGTTACATGATGAAAAACCAATGTGGAGAGGAAAGGGCTTAGTTTCACTTTATGAGTCCATTGTCGAAGAAACACAGTGCAGGTCCTCAACCTTGAAGCAGAATCTGAGACTGGAGGAACGGTGCTTGCTGGCTTGCTTCTCCTGGCTTGCTCAGACACCCCCTTTTCATTTTAATTTATTGTTCTTGATTAGTTCTTTGTGAGTTTCAACTTTTGTATGTTTTTTAAGCAGAGATACCCCTCTAATTCTTCTTAAATCCACCTTCCACTATCTATTCACACAACTTTGTGCCCTTTTAAACTCTTCTTAAATCCACCTTCCATTCTCTATTCATGCAACTTTGTGCCCTTTTAAAAGTTTTAAGACCTTTTTTCTTTCTTCTTCTGCCCAAATAGTCTTAGATGCATGTTCTACTGGAGAATTGCCAACTTAACAGGGGATACAATCTTATAAAAATTATCTCCCCCTCTCTCAAAAGCTAATAATTACCATTTGTATCATGGCTACGGGTGGGATTGTGTACCCAATGCACTCTCTATGTTAGGATTTGGTCTGGCTGGGACTTGTACAGGTTTTATATATGCTATGGCAGTTGCTGTGAGTACATATATACATATACACATATAAACATACACACATACACACATATACACATATACATACACACATACACATATGTACAGCTGACTTGCTGTGTTCAAATGGTTCCTTGTAGTCAACCACCAGCTCTGATTTTTATACTCTTTCAGCCTCTTTTTCTGCAATTAGCTCCTAACCTTGCAAGGACAAATATACATACATATACATGTACATACACACACACACACACACACACACACACACACACACACACACACACACACGGTTATAGTCTCTCATTCTCTTCATTTTAGCTAATTGTAGGTCTCTGTGTTAGTCATATCTACTGAAAAATGGAAGCTTCTCAGATGAGATTGGGGGATGAATTAATTTATGGGCACAACAATACGTCATTAGGTGTCTATTTAATAGTATGTTCATTTGGCAGGATAATAGGAGATTTTCCCCTAAGGTCTATGACTTGTCTAAATACAGGAGGTTGGGCTCTAATAAGTAACAGGTATGGGTTTTATTCTGCAGAGCATGCTTTAAGTTCAATTAGAGAGTGTTTGGTTCCTCTTATGCCATTTCGGCTACTATTGCAACAGAGGACATGTCTTGTCAGGCTTGTAGTTTGCAGGGTTTACCTCTGGTGAAGATTGATGGTAGTGTGTAGAGCACCTCCTAGTACTGATAGCACATACTTGAGACCTAGAACATTGCCATGACCCCAATCTCTGACCAGCAGAGACTGGGAATAACGACACTCACGCCAAGGTAGGTTCTTCAATAGCAATCTCGATCTTTTACTCAAGGCAGTAACAGTGCTCTCTCTCTCTCTCAGTAATCTCCCACAGTGAACTCCTCCCTTTACTCAGGCTGTTCCATATATACACAGCCCTCTTACATTATCTCACTCCACTCATTGCTTTCTAATCAGCGTCATCCCGCCCCTAGCACAAGTTGCATGCACAGGCAGGACAACAGATCATTGGCTAACAGTATGGTAAGGCTATATGACGTTTCAGATCATGCGGTAGGCGCGGATGACTCAGCTGCGTGTTTTCAGAAGTTTTAGTAAACAGGATGGGGTTAGGAGGCTTGACACTAAGCCTGGCGCCATCTTAGCTCAGTGGTTATGCCCGCTTCCCACAGAACATGGAGAAATCAAGCTGGCCCTGGCCGGAAATTATCCAAGAAACAAGGAACGAGGCAAGACCATCTCTCTTCGGCTACCACGATACTCTCCCAAACCAGTTATCACTCTTATAGATAGCCTTAGAAAACCAAATAAAGTGCTTCCAGGAACCTGTGCTGGCCCACATCAATAGCATCACTGTGAGAACACAGTTGCTTTCCAAGATTGCTCTCTCATCCCTTGGCTCTCTCACTTCCTGGCCTGCTTGTTTTCAGTCCTTCACATTTCCCTAGTGTCAGGGTGGCTGACTTCAGGCTCTCAGTCTCTCTGTGACTTACTTGCATCACATTCGCCATACCACATGTCTGACAAGCCCAGGTTAGATCCCTACTTTGTCTCTCTACAACTCTAACTTCCCATTTTTGATTTCTAATAGAAAATATAGCTGAGTTTCAGGATACTGACGTAGCATTTGTAAGTTACTGTTTTACCTTTTCCTTATCTTGGTAATTTTCTCCAAACTGCCTCCTTATGCTTTGGCTGTAGGTTATCCTAAAGCCTCCAGATGTCTTTGTGACCTTGTCTGTCACATTTTTTGCTGGCCTTCTTAGGGGATATTTTGGGGGCAAGCCTTCCCCTCACCCACCTCAGCTGATACAGCTCTTAGGAAAAAAATGTTTTAAATGTGATTCCTTTCCTTCAGTGAGTAACTTAGATTCAGGACTGGATTAGAAAAACTGTCCCTCTAGTTAGCTTTGGAAACAGGACAAAGAGGACAGAAGGATGCCAGGTTTTCATGAAACAAACAAAAATATCAGTATTTTTAGCTTTTAGAGAATTCCATAAGTTAACTTTACAGGTAATAGCGAAAAGACTTTTTTTTTTTTATAAGGAAAGTCTCTATATAAAGGAATGACTGAACAGCAGTCAGTCTTCATGGTACACCCCTTTCCTTCTGAATGTTGATGAGAAGGTTCTAGCATCAATAGGTCACTGAGGCTTCATCACTTTATGAGGTTCAAATATGCCTCCATCGAATCGGGCCCCTTCTTCCTGTAATCATCCTACTTCATTTCCTGGAGATCCATCTGTCTCCCCATGGAACTACATCTCCTTCCCACCTAACCCGCTGTTCTACAAGCAAGCCATTCTTAGAGTGATTCTCAGTTAGCTTGGATGAGGATACAAATGAAGAAGATATTTGACAAGTAAAGTTTAAGTCCAAAACCATTTTATTTCTCAAGAATTACTCAAGATGTTTAGAGTATTGCACAAGTGAGGACTTGACATGGTGGGGTGACTCAATAGGCAAGTCCCTCGGATTCAACTGCTCAGTTCCTAGGGGACCAGTGTCTACCCAGCTACCTCCTGTACCAGGAATATGGCTGCTTTAAAAATCCTTTTAAATGAGAACTTGCAAAAAAGCTGCTCAGTTTTTTTTTTCCTCTAACAAGCTTGGAGAGATTTCCTTAGAGAGATTTCCATCTGCTTCCCTCCACTTGTAAATAGAAAAGTATCCTAACATCTGGGTACCAAATGCCCAGAACTTCTGAGTGCATCCCTGGGAAAGCTGATCTGAGAGCAGGAGTGTGTGGTCAGAGGCTCTGACTAACAGTCTTATCTCCATTCAGGTCAGTATGGAGTATGTTTGCAGTGATCCACTCCTTGCTAGAAAGACTAATGGATCTTACTCAATGAGGCCAACACACCACTCACCTAAATCAAAGCCAACCTGCATGTGTTGCATAAGTGATCCCATGATACAAGCCCTTACATAATCTGGTTGGTTGCCTGAGAACTTGGGTCCTGGGCCTCAGCTCAGCTCCATAACTGAATCATGTGGTTCTGTTTACCTACCTCTGCCATCCTGTAATACTGCAGTTCTAATATTATGAAGACCATAGACAGTGGGACCTGACCCACAAGGACCTCAAGACAAATTGCACCCCTTCAGCAGATTCTGGAGCCCAAGTATGTTGGCATGAAGTAGAAAGATCAGCAGTATTCAAGGTATTTCAATCATGCTGCTGGATCTATAATCTTAATTTTCTGCTAATGAGTTCATTATGAACTTATTTTTACTGTTATTAAAAGAAGAGGGGAAATGGGTTTGATGTTTACTAAACTTTATATGTACATTTGTTGTGGACACATATGGACATGTATATCTATATACTTGTGTGTGTATATACATGTTTATACACACACACACACACACACACACACACACACACACACACACACACACACATATATATATATATATATATATATATATATATATATATATATATATATAATAAGGCTATGTGTGCATATCTCTGTGTATACATGTATTTGCTTATACATGTCTGCATATGAGCATACATGTGATGCAGGTACATGTGTGGAGAGTATGCCCTTGTATTAACTACAAAGTTTGTCATTTTTCAAAAATCGTTTAAAAAATCTCAGAATGCTGGAGGTGATTTTGTATAAAGGTGTTTCCACCAAGGCTGATGATTTGAATTTAACTCCTGATGTACCTAGTGGAAGGAGAGAGCTAACACTCACAATCTATCTTCTGCTTTCCACAAGCATGCCATATCACAGGTATGCACATGTGTGTGCACATTCCTTAACATACACAAAATGAAATAAATAAAAGGTAATAATTTTTTTGAAAAAATTCAGTAAACATAGGTAACTTCCTTTGATATAGTCAGCATTTAATTCTACATACAGACAATTTATATAGGAATTAACAGGTGGTGACATGTGGTTTGTGATGGAGAAGGAATTATTCTGAGCTAACTGGAAATGGCCCAAAGAGAACTCCCTGAGAGGTGCCAGTAAGAGACCTTGGTGGAATAGATGCTAGATATGGGGCAGGCTTCATGGAAGAAGGGTCAGTAGGATACCCTTCAGCTAAAGAGACTGTAAATTGTGTCGTTTTCTATTCCCCTACATGCTTCTGCCCCAAGGTATTGAGATAACAGAGAGAGAGAGAGAGAGAGAGAGAGAGAGAGAGAGAGAAAGGTGAAGGGGGACTGTCTCTGCATGTATGAATGTATGGTGTGTGTGTGTGTGTGTGTGTGTGTGTGTGTGTGTGTGTGTGTGTTTGAGTGATGATTTGTATAGGATATGGATCATGAATAAAGACAAGAGAACCAGGTCTGGACTTTAGTCCTCCCTGTCCACTTTGTTTGTAGAAGGGACTTTCATCATTCCTCATTTATATGCCCTAGGCTAACTGGCCCGTGAACTTCTAATATACTTCCATCTGTTTCCCATTTTCTATGACACAGTGGTTACAAATAATGTGTTACTCTGCCTGGCTTTTTTACACTTTTAATGTGGGTTGAGTATCCAAATTTAGGTTGTCAGTCTTCTGCAGCAAACACCTTACCCACTGAGCTATTTCCTCATCCATTCCCAAGGAATTTTTTTTTAAATTCATTTTTTCTCCTCAGCTATAGTTGAGAATTGCCCACTTGGCACTTTCTTTATGCTAAGTACATCAATATAAGGGGGTCCCCAGTGTCAGGTGGCCCTGGTTCGTCTAAGTAGCAAGCATCTCTAGGGCTCTTCTGCATGGTTGCCTCTTCTACAGCTTGTGTTTGTTCCTGTGGTGTGGCCAGTTTGCAGCCAGACTCTACTGGGCCACAGGCTCTGCTGTTTCTTGTGTCATTATTGTCCTCAGTTGCGAATGTGAGATCAGCTCAGGCTCCTTTGCTTATCACAAAATAAAAATTACATTAAAATAGTCGACAATTGGATCGACCTTCAGTTTTGGCTATGGTGCTGGGGGCGATTATTCCACACAATATTTGTAAATGTTTGTTCATTATCCTTGACCCTCAACCCTGTGAGTCTTGCCAAGTCTGCTTCCAGCTGGAGACCTAGAGGCACATAGAGATTAAGTAATAGTTAAATGGCACTGGCTGGAGGAATGCGTGCTTCTCTGGTGACTCTGCATCCATCGTCTCTCCTCCTTCTGGATGATCAGTGCCCAGAGTGGAGCCTAGTCTTCACCCACACCGGCCATACTCACAGCTAAAATGCCCTACTTTTATTAGGCCAGACGAGGCCTGCCAAAGAACACTGCAGAAAACATAGTTAATTATACTTTCAATGAGATGGGGGGAAAAAAAAGCAGTAAAGGTTAAAAGCAACTGTTTGGATAGCTATAGTAACATCCAGATCACAAAAGGAAAAATACACAAAAAGAAACATGCTTCTGTTTCCATTATTGTAAGCATACGGCCAGTAGGACTCCCTGGTAAGGATTTTTATTTCATTTAACGAAACCAGTTTTCTTTTTATTTTCAATGACACCTGCCTTGTGGAGTCACTCTTCTTTAAAGGGACATAAGTATGTGACCAAGGAAAAAGGCAGAAAGCAGAAATATGAGGAAGAGCCATATGATCTGATACCTGGAAGATCATATGAGACTGAACAGGCTCGTCGTCATACTTTGAAACAAGCAGGAACGTTATCCAAAGCAGGGATTTAAGTGACAATTGATGAGAATCAAGGAAAAAAGTCATCCCGCTTGAGGTCTCCAAGAATCCTTGAAGTGTTGGAGAGAAGACTTCTGAGTCTGTACTTAATATCATGCAAATAAATTAAACCTGAACTTTCCTATAAACAGCATCCCCTTCCCTAGTACACCCCTTGGAATCTCAGCATAGCATGGCTGATAACTTGAGTTGTGTCTCTCAGGGCAGCTTGAGAACAGAGGAACATCAGAAGTAGCAAGGATCCTACCTCCATGCCTGGTATGACTCACAGAGCTGAAATCTGTCCTCAGGAGAAGCTCTGTCGATGTGGGAGGTTGTATTTTCCAGTAGTTTGTTCATCAGAGAAGGAAAAATAAATGCTCTCTGCCACATGCATGGGTTGTCTTTGTTACATTTCAAGCACATTGCTGCCCTCATATGGTACAGCTCATGTGTTGTGTCAGCTCATGTGAGTCTCCTTCCAACAGCATGTGGAAGCCAGTCCTTGCATATTGACAACAGACTTGGTTACTAAGATACTCATAAGAGAGGCATTATGGTCCCACAAATGCTGGATCAGTCAGCAGGTCATCCTGTAGAGTTGCTATGCTTACATCATAGCTTTGGGGTTGATGAGAGGCAATAAGGGAATGAAGAAAGTACAGTCACATACACATACATACAGAAGAGGAGGAGTTGGGTGGGCATTGTGTTCTGATGTACCACCAACATCCTGGAACTCTGTGTTTATTTTATACATCTGAATTAAGGAGGTAGATCTATTTTCTTAATATGATTCATATACCTTACTCTTACCTACTATTCCAGTTTTACATAATGTAAAGCTTTATAACCTGTCCTGTTATATATGTTATATGTCCTCTACACACAAATCAAGGAACAACTTTCCAGCATCATTATGCTCAAATCACCTGCTATCCCTTCTTCCTTCCTTTCTTCTTTTAAGCTCTATTCATTCCTCTCTCCCTCCTTTCATTTTTTTTATTGTCTGAGTACACGTAACTAATTGGCTTTTAAAGATACATTGATATATTTGATGAAATGCCAGGGTTTGCTGAAAGGCCAATGTTCTGTTTCCTATATATAGGATCTGCAGTTATCAATCCATCAAGCAAATTAAATCAAACATTCACTGAAATGTGCCATGACATTTTGATAAAAATAATTCATTTGATTATTCTAGGAAATTGATAGAAGATGGGAACTAACAACTTATGAGTCTGTCCGTAGCAGCCTCAACCCCATTCCTAATAACCCCTCCCCCACCCAGAAGTCCTTGCCATGAAGGGAGTAGAAGCTCTGGGTGAGTAATTATGTATTGTTAATATGGGCATAGCAATGCTGAAGACACCAGTGCCTCAGCCCCAGTGGAGTGGCAAAGTCTTACCCTTGATGAGGCTCTGAGGGATGGCAAGTCTTTCCACGGGGTTCTGAATGAGGACAGTGACCAATATGCACCCAAATTAGCAGCTGTAACTTCCTCCTCCTTGATAATTGACAGCTTGAGATTGCTTGCCTACACACACTTCTTACTGAGACTAGCTAACCCCTCCCCATGTGCTGTCTGTTAATAAACATGCTGAGTTCCAGGGTTATAGAGTAGTAGGTGTGGTTCCAACTGAGAACGCACCCCACTTGACCCTAGCTTTTCTGTATGCCTGTATTTGTCATTTCTTTACTTCCTGTTGCCCCTCATTAGTGTTCCAATACAAGATGCACAGGTCAAGGCACTGACCAGAGCCAGGAGCCCCTGCTCCATTCCAGCAGCCTCTTCTTTGTCCCCAGCCGCCCTTGCCCCATCCCTAGCAGGCCATGTTCCAGCAATCCTCCTTTCATAACTACCAGCCCTTCCCTGCCTCAGTCTGTTCATGCCCTTCAGTGAATATCTATCATTGCCAGTGCCAATGCCAGCCTGTCTTGGTGGCTGTGAAACTTGGTGTTCTAGTTTATATTGACTATGAACATGGCTGGACCTAGAACCACCTTGGAGGCAAATTTCAGGACCGTTCTTCTGGGGATTTTCTAGTTTGGGTGATTTAGGGCACCCACCCAAAATACGGGAAGCATGAGTCCTTAGGAGAGGGTCCCAGAGTGCATGAAAAGGAGGGAAGTAGCTTTGTAATGACTGTGGATATGCCATCACTGCTGCATCTTGCTGCAGATATCATGCCTTCCCCAACATGATGGACTGTCCCCTTGCTCTATGAGCCTAAATATTCCTGCCTTTCTTATTTTTATTTTCATCATAGATCTTGTCCAAGCTACCATGGAAAGTAACCGAGATACATGGGTCATAGTTTTCCTTATAGATTTTCATTATTCTCCTTCTTTCTGATCACTGTACATGCGTTATGTCTCACGAGACTTTCAGAAGTATTGTTTTTCTTTATTGCCAAATGTCCTTTTTATCCTTGATTTCAAAATTCATTGTCCCATGTAGAAAGGAAAAAAAGAAAAAGCAGAGGGCAAATAAATGAATAATAAATAAAATCATTTCCCTTGCAAAAGATCTAGGCTTGTATAGTGCTTAATAATAAAAGGATGTCCACAAGAAAATCTGAGTCTCCTCCCCCAGTTTCTTTCATTAAATGTTTATAAGAACTTCCTCCCTCATAGGTATCAGATGACAAGCCAATAAAATAATTCTTGGAACATTGCTACAATCAAGCTGTAACTTATGCTCTTGCTATTCTGTTCATAACAGCCTGCGATTCTAGTCTTACCACCTTTTCACAAATTTCCATTCACAAATTTCTAATTTGTTTTGGCTCAAAATTATATATATAACAAATGATCCTGAAGGTCCCGAGTAAAGGTCGGATTTCACTAATTGGAAGTGTCAGGACACTAGGTTACCCACTGAGGTCAGATTCTACACTCTGCTATAATTATGCCCTATAACCCAGCTTCCTAGAAAGGTTATGAGGCCCCTGGAGCTTGCTCACACTACTTCTAGTTGTGTTTGTATGCCTCTCAGTGCAGACCTTTGCACAAGGGTGTCCCCTAAACGCAAAGGTAATTAAATGAACTGTGGAGTTTGTAAAATATCGTTATCCATGCCCCAACCCCCACCACAGGAGAGTTGCTGCATAGTCACCTTGAAAAGAAAAAAAAATCTTCTCATGACAGCAATTTCTAAACTCCTGGTAGGTATGTTGACATACGATGTGTTCTTTCTTTAATGCAGCATGGCCCCTTCTGGGGCCATCAGTACAGCCCACAGACTGGGGCTGCTTTGTGTGGCCTTCTGTAGACAGTGATTTCCCCACAATTTCTATAACACAGCCACACTCAATAACTCCAAAGCAAGCCTTGGAATTAAAGCTTTGTGATTTTTGTATTACACAGAATGAAAGGGGTCCTGTTGCCTGCCAAAACCAAATCAGGAGTACTGACTAGAAAAATACATGGGCTTTCCTGCTATTATGAGGCTGTTACTGCATCTGAGCATCCTTCTCAACTCCAGCCCCGTGTAGCTTCCTTGAGAAGGTAAGGACCTTGGTGGTAGTCCTCCTCAGCACTAGGACCCATGTCACATACGGCTAGTGCCCAACAAACACTTGGGAAATGGGTGTATCTTTAGCACCGCCCCCCCCCCTGAAAAAATGGCTTAATAAGTGAGTCAGACCACTAGCATAAGCATAGCAGAGATGTTGGAAAGAGATGTTGGAAAGAGATGTTGGAAAGAGATGTTGGAAATAGATGTTGGAAAGAGATGTTGTATTGTGTTCTGTTTGAGGGACACAAGGTTCCTGACAGCTTTCATCCTTAGCTGATTGGGCTGGAACCACCACTTACATTTTCTTGTCCTTCCTTTCATACACGCATCACATGCATTTTTATCTGTGTTAATTGCATCTTCTGGCAGTGTACACCGCTCTTATTTTTCTGTTTTCATATTTATAAGCTAAATGGCACAGAGCTGAAATAATGATAATAATAAAATTCAAAGTGCTAAAATGGCTGTTCTGAGTCCATTTTGCTCTAAGGACCAACCACTCACTCACATTCCATGCAGTGCTCTGTAGAAAAACTAGAAAGCTTCCGGTGCGATGAAAATCAGGATACAGTTTCAAGGTCTTGACTCTCTCCAGACTGCTCCAACTTTCCACTCCTCTGGAGCAGCTGAGATGACCTGAGCCTAATACATATTGGAATGGTGATATCAATCCATCATCTGAAAGAGCTGCTCCAGGAATCGTCCTGGGGCTGCTTGCAGAGCCATACCATGCTGCAACGTTAAAGGAACCATTGGCCCAATCTGTAATGAACATCAGAAGAAGCAGGTGGCCTACATGTGTTCAGTAGTGAGGGTGGCTTGGGTTCATGAAAACAAGGGTTCCCATGGTCTGCTCAGAGTGAGTTCCACTGGCTTCCCAGGGCACCGAGCAGCAGGTAGAACATATGTTGATACCTCAGACACCAGTGACTTCTCCTTATAGTCAGCTCTTTTGCCTTCACAATTTGTTACCAGCTTATGTTCATAGAACACATTGGCAATAAGGGTCTTATTTAATGGGGTTGTGATCGTGGTCAACAATAGTGAGAAATAAGAGCTCTAGGGATAAGCTAAGCTTATATTAGAAGTTGATGCTTATTAAATGTGTGTATGTAATGAGGTTCAATCAGCAGATCACTACAAGCACAGCAGATAAGAGATTAAACGTAGGCTTTTGTAGGAGTCTGATACTAAAATTACAGTGAAATAATCCTTTGTGTTATCAAGAAAGGAAACATGTGAATCATCTTTATGTTTTTTCCTATTAGCAAAAGAAGGTGATTTACTCAATCATTTTCAGTCCTTTTCTCTATAGCTGCTAAAAGGCAGAGAGTTTGTAGATAATTGTACTTAACCTATACATTTATTGAGATATGGATCTGCATGCTTCCAGGTATGCAAAGTTTCACATACATGTTAGGTACCATAGTAATGTTTTCCAAATGTTTTCAAGAGATGAGAAGGAAACAGATGTAGGAGACAGACACACGAGTTTCAGTCATGGAGCTTGTAGCCATGGCAACAAAGGAGAGACTGGGGTCAAAAGGCACTGTGCCAACTTCCACCCAGCTCTGAAACTGCTCTTGAGCCTGAGGTATGGTCCATGGGTAAAATCCCTGAGATGATATTCTGTGTCTCTGCGTTGGGACAGGACTTCCCAGGGAACATTCCTGAAAGGCCAGGGAGCTGTTTGCAAGAATAGGAGGAGAGCCACAGAGTCTTGAGCTCCAAGTTCTACAGTTTTCCTCAGGGATTCCACTTTACATTCTGAAAAGTATCACCCCAGATCTCTCTTTCCTGTGAGGACATTACTTATCCTTCATATTCCTGGTGTAGATGAAGCAGCCTGAGTCCTTTTGCATATGTAATCAGGCTTTATTATGCTAAAAGCAATTTTTGAAGTTTATGATTTTTGCTAAGTCTGTAGCAGTTCAATGTGGGTAGCAAGGACATATGTATCTAAGCCCATCTGTCATTTCCACTAGTGATGAAGCCAAATTTATAATTTAGCTCCCAGAGCCTAATAATCAGCAAATGTTTCACCAGACCCCCTTGGCCACTCCCTGAATAGAAGAGATATTTAAATGTAATTCAATGAAGATGAAGTGCTTCCACGTGGATATTACAATAATTTTTTTGAAAATTGCCCCATCATTTTATTCTGCAGCAAGATATCTCTGACATATTACATAATTTACTCTCTCAAGGTTCTGAACCTTTGACACACATATAGATGTGTCTGTAGACATGTGGGCACTGGCAGGCCAGAACCATGGAGCACAAAATCAGGGATTTCTCTCTGAGACACAGGAATATTTATAATATCCTGGTGTTCCCAGAACAAAGATCATCTGATATAAATTATCTTTGGGAATAATACATAAATAAAATATCTTAAAGCCCTTATGTATCATATATGTTTTTTAAAAAAGAGTTATAGGTTTTACTTTTAGAACACACACACACACACACACACACACACACACACACCCCTTGGTTTTCAGGACAGGATTTCTCTGTGTAACCTTAGCTCTCATAGAACTTGCTCTGTAGAGCAGACTGGCCTCAGATTCACAGAGACCCTCCTGATTCTGCTTCCCAAGTGTGGGAACTAAAGATATGCACCACCACCTCGTGGTGAGCAGCCCTATATTTGCAGGGAATCAAGCAGACAGCACAGTGCTCTCTTACACTCCTTTGGCCTCATAATTTACAGTCTTTACTCTAATGGGCTACATGTAGTCCATTATAACAGGTAATGGCTCAAAACGGATACTATTACTATCCAAAGTACATAGTTTGAGTTACAGAGATCACAACCATCCAAGTCTTGATGGATGTACAATGCCATATATCCACCATCCAATATCAGGCAGAATAGTTCATTGCATAAAATTCCCTTTAATGAATTCCCCCCTTTAAGAGTCTTACTTCACATAATATGAGATTCAGACATATATTGTTCTATTTCTCTCTGAAGCACTCAACACTGGAAATATCTCTAGACACCAAATCCATCTATTTCCATTTCAGAAAACCTTTCTTATCTTTTTATGTTTAAAGGACAGTTTTACTAGGGTCATGTGCTGGCTGGTTTTGTGTGTCAACTTGACACAAGCTGGAGCTATCACAGGGAAAGGAGCTTCCCTGGAGGGAATGCCTCCATGAGATCCAGCTGTAAGGCATTTTCTCAATTAGTGATCAAGGGCCTAGTCCATTGTGGGTGGTGCCATCCCCGGGCTTATAGTCCTGAGTTCTATAAGAAAGCAGGCTGAGTAAGCCAGGGGAGGCAAGCCAGTAAGCAGCATCTCTCCATGGCCTCTGCAACAGCTCTTGCCTCCAAGTTCCTGCCTTGTGTAAGCTTCTGTCCTGATTTCCTTTGGTGATGAACAGCAATGTGGAAGTGTAGGCTGAATAAATCTTTCCTCCTCAACTTGCTTCTTGGTCATGATGTTTTGTGCAGGAATACAAACCCTGACTAAGACAGGATAGAATTCTAGACTGGTGGTTTTTAATGTCTCTTTCATCGTTGTATGTATATAATGCTCTGTTCTATCTGTATATTTTATCAGCAGAAAGTAGATGCAATTATTATTCTGTAGGTCATGGTCCATTTCTGGACACATTCAAAGTTTTCTATTTGTCTTTGGTTTCTTGAAGCTTAACTATGAATCCTAGGTTGTAGAGTTCTGATTCTTATTATCCTGTTTTTGAATTTCTAGATCTGTGGTTTGGAAGTTGTAGACATGTCCCAAAGTCCAGGGTTCCTTTCTCAGCCATGGGCAACGTGCTTATAAGCCACATGTGATAGTCTCCATTTCTGTTACAGCAATCTTGGTGGTTCCAAGACCACCTTCTTTCAGCTCTTCTGTTGCTGTTGTTGAAATTTGGGGAAGCACTGGAGATAGAAAGAGTGTGGGAAAACCTCTGTCCAGTGTTTCTAGGTTTTTGTTGCCATTACAGAAAGAATTAAGAGACCAGACAAAGTAAATAATTGAGAGGAAATTTTATTGTAAGGTGAAAGTACATATCCAAGAAGGAGTATGAGCATCTCCGTGGAAAGATGCTCAGGGCAGGTTTTTCAATAGTATTAAAAGGGAAAGTTTAATGAAAAGCAGCCTTATTCATGAGCTAAGGTGGAGGACCCTACAAATAATTCAAGATTTTCTTGAAATTAAATTTATTCTTATTTTCTCTCTTTGCATGGTATTTTTGGGTATGACACAGTGTCAGATACATGATGGAGTAACCAGTATTCCCATACTGATGATTTGCAGATGTGCCTATAGTGAAGCAAAGGACAGTAAAAGCTCATCTCAGTCAGCCATGTGGGTCGCAGCTGATTAAAGTGGTCTCGTGCACACAATGTCTTGATGTCACATGGCTCTGTGGTTGCTACAACCTTGAGCCCACATGTAGTTTGCCCCAGTATCCCCTCTGCCTGCCCAGGCCACTTCACTCTCAGCTTTCCATCTTGCTCCTTGCATTACCATCTGTTCTTGTACATTGTTCACCCTTCCATTAGATCCCTTAGTACATAAATTACAATTGTTTTAAATTCCAGACCTAGTAATTCCTAATATTTGTCAAATGGTAGCATTTGTGTAATCTGGTGATAACAAAGTAGCAGAAAAAAATTAAGAGAAGAAACTCATTTACAATAACTACAACAAATAAAATAGATGGGATAAATTTAACTTTAAATTTTTTATTAGATATTTTCTTTATTTACATTCCAAATGTTGTCCCCTTTTCTAGTTTCCCCTCCAAAAAACCCCTATCCCCTTCCTACTCCCCCTGCTCCCCAACCCACCACTCCCATTCCTGGTCCTGGCATTCCCCTATATTGGGGCATAGAGCCTTCACAGGACCAAGGGCCTCTCCTCCCATTGATGACCGACTAGGCCATCCTCTGCTACCAATATAGCTAAAATGTATAAGATACTGGTAAAAAGAAGTCAAATGCATAGATAAAAGGCAGATATCCTGAGCTCATGAGGTAGAATAATTAATATTGCTAAATATCTTTACTATATAAAATCCTATAACAAAACCCATTTGTCATCCTTCACAACAATAGAAACTTATTAAAATTAACATGCAACCACAAAGACCCCAACAGCCAATGGCCTTCACTAGTACCACTGGCTCCTTCCTCTGAAAGTAGACAAAAGGGCCACCAACAGATTGGGAAAGGATCTTTACCAATCCTAAATCAGATAGGGGGCTGATATCCAATATATATAAAGAACTCAAGAAAGTGGACACCAGAAAATCAAATATCCCCATTAAAAAGTGAGGCACAGAGTTAAACAAAGAATTCTCAACCGAGGAATACCGAATGGCTGAGAAGCACCTGAAAAAATGTTCAACATCCTTAATCATCAGGGAAATGCAAATCAAAACAACCCTGAGATTCCACCTCACACCAGTAAGAATGGCTAAGATAAAAAATTCAGGTGACAACAGATGCTGGTGTGGATGTGGAGAAAGGGGAACACTCCTCCATTGTTGGTGGGACTGCAAGCTTGTTCAACCACTCTGGAAATCAGTCTGGCGGTTCCTCAGAAAATTGGACATAGTACTACCGGAAGATCCTGCAATACCTCTACTAGGCATATATCCAGAAGATGTTCCAACTGGTAATAAGGATACATGTTCCACTATGTTCATAGCAGCCTTATTCATAATAGCCAGAAGCTGGAAAGAACCCAGATATCCCTCAACAGAGGAATGGATACAAAAAATTTGGTACATTTACACAATGGAGTACTACTCAGCTATTAAAAACAATGAATATATGAAATTCCTAGGCAAATAGATGGATCTGGAGGGCATCATCCTGAGTGAGGTAACCCAATCACAAAAGAACTCACATAACATGTACTCACTGATATGTAGATATTAGCCCAGAAACCAAGATTACCCAAGATACAATTTACTAAACACATGAAACTCAAGAAGAAGGAAGATCAAAATGTGGACACTTCACCCCTTCCTAGAATTAAGAACAAAGCACACATTGAAGGAGTTACAGAGATCATGTGTGAAGCTGAATCAAAAGGATGGACCAACCAGTGACTGCAGCTGCTGGGGACCCATCCCATGATCAGCCACCAAACATAGACACTATTGCATATGCCAGCAAGATGGTGCTGAAAGGGCCCTGATATAGCTGTCTCATGGGAGACTATACCAGTGCCTGGCAAACACAGAAGTGGATGCTCACAGTCAGCTATTAGAACACAGGACTCCCAAGGAAGGAGCTAGAGAAAGTACCCAAGGATCTGAAGGGGTCTTCAACCCCATAGGCAGGAGAATAACATGAACTAACCAGTACCCCCAGAGCTCGTGTCTCTAGCTGCATATATAGCAGAAGATGGCCTAGTTGGCCATCATTGGAAAGAGAGGCCCCTTGGTCATGCAGACTTTGTATGCCCCAGTACAGGGGAACGCCAGGGCCAAGATGTGGGAGTAGGTGGGTAGGGGAGCAGGGCAAGGATGGGGTAGGGTATAGGGAACTTACTGGATAACACTTGAAATGTAAATGAAGAAAATATCTAATAAAAATTGGAAAAAAGAGAAAGTAGACACAAAGGTATATAGGAGTCGTGGGCTTTCCTTCTCCTCTGAGAGATGAGGCTCCTTCTTGGCCAATGAGGCTTCAGAACCTCCACCTCTCCTTCTTTTCTGCTGTTCTACATCTGAGAACCTGGTAGAGTACCTGAGTGGTCCCAGAGGATTCTTGTTAGGAGACAAAAATCCCTGAGCACGTCTCTACTCTGTTGACACTGGAAACATTCTCTCCTCTGCATGGTGGCTAATCTGCCTTTTCCCATTCATCTCCCCAGTTTCCAGGGTGGCATTTGGCCCATATGTAACCTTGGTTTTCTGAAAAGCCTGAGGAAAGTTTTTATTTTTTAATATGTTCATCTGCTTGTACATTTCAGCTGGCTGTGGTGATAATCTATGTTTGCTGGGCCAGAGGCTGTGAGCACCCTCGCTTCTTTGTGGCTTGTGTCTCCAAGTACATAATGTCAGTCTTACCCATCCCAGGTCTTGAAAGAAATACAAGTACTTAATCTGTTGTGGACTTCTTTGCTTTGTAATAAGTGATTGAGTTTTCTAACCATGGGCATGATGCTAAAGGTACTGCCCCGAGTTTGAAATTTTTCTCCTTAAACATTTGTCAATCTTAATATTGCCAAACATATGGAAATGTTTTTAAATTCATAGTTACAATTTCTGTGTCTGAAATGATATGTAGTATGCAAGGCTGGGTGAACAAATTGGGAGCCATTCCTCCTGACTCTCTGTATCCATAGTCCCCCAAACACTGAGATGATAGAGAAACACAAAACAGGGGGTATTGTGCTTTTGTTTCATAAAAACTAAATGCTTATGAGGGAAATGATGGCTTAGTCGGGGTGCAAAAAAGGAAGAAAATGCTTATGATTACATGATGGTCAATCACTAAGTATTCCACGCCAGCCCCAACCAGCAGTAATTAGACGCAGGACAACCAGGTTCCTTCTTGAGGCAGTTTACTCAGGATACTTGATGAAGTTACAGCTTTTGCAAAAATGGCAAAATGGCTCCCAACTCCATCGAGAGCAGCCATATAAACCCTTTCCTGACCTAAGGAAAGCACAATAGCTCATGATAAACTTTACAAGTATGTCTCATTGCCCAGATTATGCATACACACTGGACACGCACAGGCCAGTCAGCCTGTGGCCTTTCACTGAGTGCCATTCATCCCATCAAGAGTAACATAGAGTCCCCCTAGTCCCCTGGTGATCGAGATTTCTGATTTCCAATGCAGTGAACAGCCTGATCAATCATGTTCATAATGAAGACTCATTTCAGAACTGTAATTATAAAGGTAAGAAGTCAACTGGTGACATAGGATTGGAAGAGTCTTAGAAACCCCTTTGTCCTGTGCCCCACTGTAAAGCCTATGGATATGGCTAAAAACTGATTGGCAGCAAGAGTCTGTGTATTCCTTCTTACTCGCCACTCTGTGTATAGAGAAGAGCTATGGCACCTGGGAAATCATATCTATACTTGATTTCATACTATGCTAGAGAAGGAAATGCCAATTAGAAGTCTCCATCACAAAGGACATAGTGGAAAAGCTTGAACCAACATAAGTTCTGCCTACATCATTGCTCATAACTTAAATCCCATATTCTCGGCAGGGTTCAGCCTCACCTTGCACAGGCCTGGGCACAGTATAGCAGTGACTGACGGATTCAAGGAACAACTCATTACCAATTTGAGTTGGAATGTTACCTGACATGTCACTCAGCACATCTAAAGAATGACAAGCAGGTGTTTCTTACTTCCATTGTTCTTGAGAATAATCCTATAGGTAGCTGTGCTAACTTGGGTCCATGAGCTGGTCCTGCAGCTAACAGGCATGCCAGCCTTGGTGTCTTCCTAGAAACTTCATTTAGCTAATTCCAAAGCTTGTTTTTATAGACCTTGAATTTCTTCTCTTTATATGTGAAATATTAATAGATTCCAGAAAACCTTCAGGAAACTTGAAAAATTAAAAATAAACTGGTAATTTATTTTGCAGTCTTTAAATGTCCTTTAAAATCTTTGCTTTCATTCAAGCGTTTGACTTGTATAATGGATATAGAAAAAATCTCTAGTCACATAATTCCTCCAGAATTCAAAACGTAACTACTGCACAGTTTTTTCTAAATTTCCCTTTGCTATTTTTTCCAGCTGGCTCTACAGTGATATCACAGCTATTAGGGGACAATCAGCTCACGGGTGGCGCTGTAAATGCTGCTCAGACAGACACATCTGCTGCTCTGACTTGCGCAGCTCCTTGGGCTTCATTCTGGCTCAGAAGCTCAGTCACAGGGTTCTAAATAGGAGCTGGACCAACTGGGACTTCCTGCGTCAAGCGACTTTGTTTGGAATTGTTTTGCTTCTGCAACGCCCCCTTAATCAAGTAATGCTGTGGGTATTTTGGGCATGTGAGCATGTGGCTGTGAATAGATGCTAAAATCTTCCAGCTTTCAAAGATTCTTGTGTTTCTTTGTGAATGTCTGTATGACAGTCCCCCCCCAGCATATTTGAAAGGAAGCATTTGGCTCATGGAGGCAGAAAAGGGTTGCTTGGAATAGAAGGTGTCCACTTAGCCTCCCACCCAGTGGGAACTCTGACCCAGTACCAAAGCCCGTGGACAGAGTCAATTTTATGAATTAGGTGTTCTAAGTGATCCTTTTTAGATCATCACAATACTCTTTAAATCCACAACATTTTGTGTCAAGTATTTCCTCCTCCTCCTCCTCTTCTTCCTCTTCCTCCTCTTCCATATGCACTATGCAGCCCAGGCTGCCTTTAAACTCTTCATTTTTGAACTTTAATTTCCCAAGTTCTGAATTATAGGCATGTTCCATTGTGTCTGACCAAATCTCCCCCACCCCCCCTCACCAATTTGAAAAAAGCATTTTGAAAAACCATATTGAAAAATACTAATTAGATCAAAAGTGAATGTTTCTGAGTTCCTCTGTCCTGAGTCAGGGCCAGTGCTAGCCCAGCCTGTAACAGTTT
This sequence comes from Mus minutoides, assembly GCA_902729485.2. Lineage (NCBI taxonomy): Eukaryota > Metazoa > Chordata > Mammalia > Rodentia > Muridae > Mus > Mus minutoides. The sequence continues at coordinate 29,121 of LR751707.1, read as the reverse complement.
TGAGCCTCTCTGTGCTGAAAGCTTGAGCTACCAGCATGTTTTTATGAAAGAAGGCATGGTTGTCATGATTTACTATTAAGTGCTGTTTACAAAAATTAGGAAAACTAACTTGTTAATCTCATCAATTCTAACTTTCTGTCATAGCTTCCAGATTTGGTATGCACATATAAATGAAATCCCATGATTGTTAACATGTAGAATTCATGGAAATAGCCAGATCAGTAGACCAAGAATAGATTTTGGGCATTATGACTGAACCAGCAGGTTAGTCTACTTCAGCCCCTTGAGAATGTAGAGGATCCCCACTAAAGGTTGTAATTTCTTCCTAGGAGTGCAGCCAAACTTTTTCCACTATGATAACCTTTTTCTTTATCCTATATGATGGAAGAACCTCAAAATTTATCACAATGTCTATCCTGAATGCCCCTACAGTCTGGGTTTACAGTGTCTTGTCTGTGCCCTGCTGCAGGCCTACATGCTCCCTAGGAGGTCACATGGCTGTCCCACCATATGCTGAAGTCCTGTGGGCACATGGCTCTCCTGTGTCCTGCTGCAGTCCTTTTGTGTATCTCTTTCCTCCGAGTTGTGTATGATCATTGAAATCCCAAGTCAGAGTAGCTGAGGTCACCTACACAAGACCTTCATGAGATCAAGCCTATGAACATTCCTTTGCAGAGGAAAAGTGAGGGTCGGGGGGAATGAATCCTGAGCCCTAGAGGTTTATGACCATCAGGAGATCTTCAGGAAGCCCTTCCATTCCTGAGGTTATATAGGAGGTAAAAGCTAAACTGATGGAACTCTTCTGTAATGTAGCTGCTCTGCATTGCCCACTGGGCTTCTTAGTGGTGCCTTTGGGTCACCTATGTTCATGCAAGTAACTTCAAGTTCAGTACCCTGGACTTGGATGGAGTCCTTTCTTTGGTTGACGGGTGTTCTCTCTGGAGTGAATAGCACTTATTTTTTGTCTCTAGGAAAAGCTACCCAGCATCTGTGTGCTTAGCTAATAGTAGGTGACATTTTTGATCCTTGAGGAAGATCCACATATGTGATGGTCACCTTAGGACCGAGTTATGGTACTTCAGATCCAGGGGATTCCCTGGGATTTCCCCCTCCTCTTCTCTGGGAAAAGACCTGTTGTGATTAGAATTTGTCTTTTTGGAGAAGTCCTGGAGAACAGACCAGTCTTCCATGTGTCTGTCTTGTCCAAGCTCTGACAGTGGCTTTTGGTGACAAACCAGAAGGTCTGCCTCTTCTTCAAACCCGTATAGTTGCTCTGGTGCTAAGCTTCTTTTCCATTTTGTTGTTCTAAACATTTCAATTTTTTGTGTGTTTGTTCTATGTACTTGAATGCTGACCTGGTTCTCTGAACTCTGAGGGCCCCATGAAAAGTACTTTATAACAATGACTAATTAGGGTCCACTTGCTACAGAAAAATCTGTAGGAATTGGTAGCAGAAAGGCACCCAAACTCCCTGAACTTCTTTATTTTTAATTTTCATGTAAAAGAGATCAACTTGATCTACTATGTGGTCCACGAAGAAGTGGCAGTTGGATGGGGTGGGCATGCAGAGATTCTAGAGAGGGGCAACTGAGGGTCTGGAAGCAGACACAGGAGGGAAACTTGAGCATCTCTATCCCTCGTGCTCAGCAAATTTAGTCCTTGTAGACTTGAAGCAGAAGCTTCAGGTGCCAGGTGGACTAAATCATGTGTGAGTCAGCTGTCTGCTGGACGATGACTAAGGGGTATAGAGGACCTACTGAAGCAGCAGCCAGCTGGGACAAGAGGAAGTAGACATGCCATGAGGAAGGACAGAGAGGGACAGGGCAGTGGTTCTCCATGGGAAGTGACCACTGTAGAGATCAGAAGCTTCGGGCTCAGAGTGCCAGTGGCTTTGAAAGGGGAGCAGAGTCTGGCAGCAGGTGTCCTCACCCAGAATCTGAGTCCCAGGAACTGTTTCTGAAGCTAAACTGAAGGCAGTGGGTTCATTTGAAATAAGTGAAGTAGATATTCTAGATTATTTTACAAATATGTGGGAGTTATGGAAGAAGCACAGGAGTGATTGATCCCAGAGGTGGTATAGACAGATCTCCAAGAGCCTCAAAGAAGAATACCCTCCAATGGGATGACGTGGAGGATGGCAAGTTTAATCATTATAAGTAGAAATAAAAATGAGACACTGAGATAACAGACAGGCCCAGGCACAAGGAGGATGAGAATAGGAACCCTATGTCCAGAACTTACCAGATGATTGTGGTATGAAGTTCAGCAAGGTCCTGTGGAGTAGTGTAAAGAAGATGGGCAGTAAGTCACAGATCTCCAGGAAGAGGTCTGTGTCACCAGCTTTTAGTAGCTACAATTTTGGAGGTTCAATCTATGATGATGCCCATGGTTTTGGGGCTCTGGGGGACCAGCATATCATGGCAAGAGCATGTGGTCCAGTAGAGCTGTTCACTTAATGCTGGAGAATAACAGAAAGAAAAGACTGGGGTCCCATATCACCATTCATTGTACTTTTCTAATGTACAAAGACTTCCTCCTGTACCTCTCAAAGATCCTAGCTCCCTATAGTTTGAGATCCAAACCGGACCAAGGAACTAGGATTGGGGACTGAAGCTCCTCTCTGTCTCTCTCTGTCTCTGTCTCTGTCTCTGTCTCTGTCTCTGTCTCTCTTTCTCTCTTTCTCTCTTTCTCTCTGTCTCTCTCTTTCTCTCTGTCTCTCTGTCTCTGTTTCTGTCTGTCTGTCTCTCTCTCTCTCTGTTGTATAGGAGCTAAGTATATGGCATGTGAGCTGGAAGTTTGTGAAGTGGTGACAGAGGCAAATGAAGTGGTGGCCCAGGCCAGTGACAGGACTTGGGAAGTCCAGATGGCCTGCACTGCTTGCTGAGAGCTTTTAAGTAGCTGCTGGGTGCCTCTGCCCTGGTTTCTAACATGGAGGCCTTTGCACCCAATGGTCATGCCAAATATGGCGGCTATCACTTTGCATAAATGAATGGGTACTGATTCTCTAAGCTCACTCGCAACTGTGGCTCATAGCCAGAGGACAGGAAGTAGTGGGGTATTTTTACAACAGAGCTGCAGTGCAGAGGGGCCCTGTCTTGCCTGGGGCTAAGAGGGTGTTTGATGGCAGAGCTGGGTCCACTGCCAAAGTCCACATTATTATAATGGTGTTATCTTCTTTATCACTCTGCCATGCTTTTTAAAGAGGAATCAAGTTTAAGTTTCATCCTTCTAAGCCATGATTACTCTACCAGACTACACACACACACACACACACACACACACACACACACACACAGAGAGAGAGAGAGAGAGAGAGAGAGAGAGAAAGAAAGAGAGAGAGAGAGAGTCATCCAGCCCCATAATGTGGAATGTAACAGTAGGCAGGACAGATTGTTGACTTATAGGGTTGGCAGCTGTTCTAGGTTAGAGCAGGGCATAGTGACGACTCAGTTTAACATTCTGGGGTGAACTGGCTAAGAGATGCTGAAAGGGATCAGTTTACTTGTGAACTTGCAGAGAGGGTAAGGAGGAGGGCAGCCCCATCAGGGCCCAGGAATGGCCTGCAGGGATACAGACACCATCTAAGCTAAGGTTGTCAACACACCCAGGATGGGAATCCTATAAGAACAATGCACTTCTGTCCCCTGAACAGGGAAAAGGAACCAGCGTCAGGGAGGGGCCTCCCTCACCTCAGCTCCCAAGAATCACACAGACACACAACGGGGCATTGCTGAAGGCATTAGAGGAGAAAGTACACAAAACCTGGTGGAAATTGTTCAGTGTATTAAAAACAAGATGAAATGCATTACCAGGTTTGTGGTGCTGTAGATCTCTGAGCCTGGGAGGTGTACCTGAATTACGATGTGCTTTAAGTGGGCATGTCTTAGCACACATCCTGTGACAGTGTGCTTTGAGAACTTACTTCTCTAAGTTGTATATGTGAACCAGGTCAAGTTCAGGCCCAGCTATAGGTGCCTTGGCACTCATTTATTTATTCTCACTTTTCCCAAATGTCTTCGGCTAATCCCCAGAAGCTAAGCCGAGGATACACAGAAGAGACAGGAAAATGAATAAGGTCGGAGGTCTTTACAAGTGAACATTTGCAAAGGGTGGTGAGCAGGGGAACATAATGCAGTTTATCTGACAGAGAAACCCTGAGCAAGACGGAGCTCACATTGGATGTACAGGCGTAATCCAAGACAGGTCAGGACCCATTAAAGGAGACCTAGAGAGGTGCCAAATTCCTCCTGAGCCATGTTATTAGAGGGAGTGTATCATGTAGCTGTGTAGCCCCTGTTCTTACTGTCAGCATTTTATGGCTACGGGGTTTGTGTTGTTCTTGTAGCTAAGACCTGTCACCTGAAAGGGAGGGACAAGGCTCAGTCTTGTTCCTGTGAGAGACAGTAATATCAGGGGATTTCCAGTCAAGATCTTCACAGGGAAACTGACCCAGGAAAACACAAGTAGCTTTCAGCCTCAACACATCTCTGTCATCTCTGTCTGCTGACATGGGGACGTATGGATGATGAGGCCCAGCTCTGACCTCTGCCAGGAGGCCTCACTAGGATGGTTTGCAAGATAAAAGGTTAGAAAGAAACCAAATATCCACAGCTTTGAGACAGGTACAAGCATCACGGTATTCAGTGAAATATCACACAGCAGCCCCAAAGAGCAGTGGACATCTAAGCATGTGCATTTGAGTAGGTCGCTATTTGTAGCTATTTATGTCAACTTCCTGTCACATGTGTCGTCAAAACACAAAGCATTTTATGAAATAACTAAGAATGTTCAAAACTGCATTGTCAGATCCTTCAGGGAACTGCTGGGAGAGCAGTATAGGAGCCGATGGGGATATCGATGGAGCATCATTTCCTTAAATGATAAAACCAGACAACAATGTATTAGAATATTTTCACATTTGTTTCTGTGGTTTTTGGTGTTTTTGTTGTTGTTGTTGTTGTTGTTTTATATATAACCAGTATGAGAATATAAAATTATTTTCTCTATTTTCAGGGTGATATAAGTGTCTTTTAATTAAAAGAGACAATATTTTGAGGCCAGCCTGATCTATAGAATGAGTTCCAGGACAGCCAGGGCTACACAGAGAAACCCTGTCTCGAAAAACAAAACAAAACAAAACAAAAAAAGAGTGAGAGAGAGAGAGAGAATATGTGCTTAAATTGCTAATGTTCTAGACATGTAAGAATTTTTGTCATAATTTTATACTTTGTCTAATGGACTTATTTTCCTTATTTTGTGTTTTCTGTGCTCCTAACTAAAGCCTATTGTAGCTTTGGGAAGAGCTTGTATGTACTAACTATGTATACTAACATGTATGTACTAAATCACACACACACACACACACACAAATATTATCAGTAGTTTCAAGGAGTCAGAGTACCATGAGCCAGTGTATAAAGACATGTGAACTACTAAGGGAGTTGCACATACATGTGCATGTATGTGCTTCTGTGTATGCTCATGTGTTTGTGTGTGCATGCATGTATTTGTGCCTGATGCAAACCTTCTATATGTACATTGTGAGTACATGAGTGCATACATATGTGTACCTCAGTGCACTCTATGAGTATTCCACTGTGTGAGTTCATGTTTCTGGGTATGCCTATGTGCCTGAGTACACATGTATTTTTGCACCTGTATTCATATGTGCGTACATATATAATAAAAAAGCATGGAAGTGTGTCCTTGAGACTCAGGGGCCTTAAAACCCCTAGGAAAGCTCAGTGAATGCTGGGGGGGTAAGTGAATCAACACTCCCCAAAGTTCTTAGTCTTGTTAGAGTAAATTCAGAGGTCCAGCACATGAGGTCCAGCACATGACTCTCAATCCCACAGGGTTTCTTTCTTATTTTCTTTCTTTTCTTCCTTCCTTCCTTCCTTCCTTCCTTCCTTCCTTCCTTCCTTCCTTCCTTCCTTCCTTCCCCTCTCTCTCTCCCTTTCTTTCTTTCTTTCTTTCTTTCTTTCTTTCTTTCTTTCTTTCTTTCTTTCTTTCTTTCTTTCTCTCTTTTTTAATTTATTTCCTTTTTTAAAAATTGCTTGTTTGTCTCCTAAAGAGAGAATAAGAGGGTGTTTATTTGGATGGGTAAAAATATGAAAGGATCTAGGAGGAATTAGGGGAGGGAAAAACATTATCGGAATATATTCTATGGACAGTCTATTTTCAGCAAAAATTGAATTTCTGACATTGTTTTAACTTGTCACTGATAATTACTTTGGATTTTGAATATTTTTGTGTCCACTGATTACTTATATTTGTTATATATATTTGTTATTTCACAAAGTATCTGCTCTTATCTTTAATGATTTTTTTCTATGGAGAAATGTGATAGGATGCAGAGTCACATTAGCCACATTAGCCACATGCTCTTTCAGGACCTGTACCTCAGGCAGAGAACTTTTCAAAATTAAGACATGTTTAAAATACTAACAAAATTTTAGAGGTAACATATTGAGTTTAAAAAAATATTCTGCTGAGAATAACGGCAAACTCTTAAATTTCCATCTTCCCAAATAACCTTCAAAAATATAAAATCATAAGATAAATGTTTGTAAAAAGAAATACACTCACAACATATGGGATGACAGAAGTTGCTCAAATTTATAATTACCTGTAAAGAGAAAAGGGGGGTGGGGTGAGCATACCTTTCACACTCCTTCACCAGCCTTTGCAGCGAGCACAGACACTTTCAAAAGCTAATCTAGTGAGCTGCAGGTCATAAAATCACCATCATTGTGAGAAAAGGCACCCAAATATGGCAATGATGGAATGATGTTCTGGTATTTCAGAGAAGAGACACAGGAAATGACCAGATGACAGATATATTATGAGCTATCAATCTCTAAAGGCATTGCTCTAAAAGACTGGTGGACGAGGGAGCAGAGATAGTGTGTTGAAACTGGTGAGAGTACGCAGAGCCACAGACTGAGGAAATTTTAAAAAGCAACCAACACACCAGTACACTCCACCTTCACTCACATCAGAAATGTAGGTGGGACACACCACATGAGCAGAAGAGGGTGCTGTTGAGCTAGGAATTTAGCAAGCTACCAAGCCCCCCCAAATTAATGAGGGTATATTAATTATGATAAAAGTACTACATTAAGATCAATATCAGAAACCAATACTAAGTGTTCCTTTATCCCCTCTAAAGAAAGATGAAGTAGAATAAAATGTTAACTTATTGTTTCAAAATTAGGTAACTATTCTCAATAATTATTTGAGACACAGAAAAGTTCTGGACACTAACAGCACTTTATATTTGCACTAACATGAAAAAAAATAAAAATTAAAAAAAGAGTATGTTGAATTCAGAAAAGAAATGGAAGAAAATATTCCATATGTAAAGAATAAATTAAAGAAGATCTATAGAAAATTGATTTAATTGACATGGTCACAGCTGTATTGAATATAGTTAGGAAAATTGTCAATATGGTGAAAAAATAGTCAATGAAAAAGTAGAACTGACTGCAGAGAAAATCTAGAACAAATCTTTAAAACCATGATCTAAGAAGGCTTCCAAGCCAACAGATACCATTAATCTATATATTTTAACCAGTATGGTCAAAAGCATGACACAGAATTTAAAAACAGAGGGAGAGGGAGAGGGAGAGGGAGAGGGAGAGGGAGAGGGAGAGGGAGAAACAGAGACAGGATTATCAAAGCCACTAGTGACACACCAAAGATGATTTACAAGGCAATGGAATTAGTAAGGCAAGATTGGTGTGTGACATAACTCAAGGTGTCATAGAAACTCCAGGAAAGATAGTCTAGGGAGAACAATTACTACCCCCAGAGCTTTTCTTTAAGTTTTAAATATACAAGAACTTACGGAATTATGTGTTCAAGCTTTCTCAGAGGAAAGAGTTAGGAGCTGAGATTCATTCAGTAATCATTACCATGAAGACCGTCATGGGGGCAATGCATATCAGAAAGCAATGCATATCAGGGAGCAGTGCATATCAATGTGTTTCCTTGAGACTGAAGGGCGTTAGAGAAGAACAGGATGTGGGATTATTTCTCCTAGAAGAGACCTTTTCTATTCACCTCAGTTAGGAAGCACAAAAATTAAAAAGTGATTCCATCTAAGTATTGCTCCGTGAGCTATTGAGCTCTTTGGGGTAACTTACAAGAAAATGGGTGAAAGGTGGTGTTCCAAACCATATGGCTTAGGGATTGACTTATTGGGATGATGGGGAGAAGTTAGGGTCACGTGGAGCATGGGCTCTAATGGAGATGCTCCAGCAGCAGCTCAGAAACTCTGCACATTTATTATATACAGCACCAATGTGGAGGTGGCTAGCAGGTTTCTGTTAGGGGAGCAGTCTCCGATTGCAGCCATTTGAGAGGAGAAAGCTGCTGTTGATAATTTCTGCACATAAGGTCAACATCCTCTTGATTTGAACTGTGCAGACTTGGTCCAAGAGGTTTCAGTGAAGAATTTCAATATGTGGCCTAGAGACTATTTTTGTAGTATTTTGGTAAAGAATAAAGCTGCTTTTTGCCCTTGTCTGAAGAGTCTGCCTGAGGCTGAAGTGAGGAGTCCTAGATGAATTGCACTGACAAAGTATGTCTTAGAAAAACCCATCATAGACTTTGTTTTCTGGTTAAGCCTCATGAAGAACATTTTGAACAAGTGTATCAAGTTTGGAACGGAAAAATATAAAATATATGGTTTGAGTATTAATGGGGTACCAGGAAGTGAAAAGGAGCTGAATCCTCTGTTCAAGGAAATAACAAATTAAGGGAGTAGGACTTTGGGGCAAGGTCCTACCTAAGGTATGGGGGTACACACCTGTAATCCCAGGAGACAGGGCCATGCAGATCTCTGAGTTCAGGGTCAATCTACAGTTACAGGACAGCCAATCTTAGGCAGTGAGGGTGTTGGAAAAGAGAAATTTGGTAATAGAATAAGGGGGGCCATGTTCCAGCCCCAGCAAACAACAGAACATTGTAGCTTCAGCCATGTGTCTCTGGCTTTATAGTTAAGAATAAAAGGGACTACTGGGACAACTGATGCTTGTTACCTGAAGCTAAGAAATTAGTGGTGATTAAGAAGAGTCCAGAATCACTGAGGTGAAATATTTTGGCAATTGTTTTTCTGAGACACAAAGAAGCTGTGTTCAGTTTGTACCTTGTGCTAGAGCTCTACTTGGCAATGTGTAAGAGTCACCCAGGTGGTACTGGTTTTGAAGGTATAAAGGGGTCATGAAGAAAAGCTGGGGCTAGCACTGTGAGTGGCCATGGAAGGCCATTGGTGAAGGTGCAGCCTCAGTTGCAGTTGATGGCCCAGGACTGAAGGGATCATGTAAAGGAGTTGAGGCTTGGCACCATGAAGAGAGCCTATGAGAGGCTATTGTGAAGCTTAGTTGAAGCAGAAGATGCCAGTACCATGAGATGATCACAAAGAACAGCAGTGGAGTGGATCACCCTGAACTTAGCGTGCTACAGACAGCAGAGATGGAGAAGTGACACCAGCTTTTTGGAGAAGCCCAGAAGATCATGTGTGAATCCCAGACATTGAAACAAGAAGTTGTAACATTGAAGTTGCATTGGAGACCCATGATGTTAAAGATGCCAGAGCCATGGGATATCTGCTTAGGAAAGCTGCTAACAGGGAGTGAAACCAGCCCAAGAGAAAGAAGTTTGTTGTAGTTAGCAAAGATGAAAAAGGAGTTAGAGATCTGAAGACTGCTGTGACATCAGAAATGGAGATACAGAGTTTGGAGTTTGCCCAGTTGGTTTCCTGTCTTGATTCAGGAATTACAGTTAACTGGATGGATCTCAGAAGAGACTTTGAATTTTGCACATTTAACATTGTTGAGACTGCTATAGACTATGGGGACTTTGGAAGTTGGACTAAATGAACTTTTTTTTTTATCATGCTATGGCTAGATATGGCCTCCATAGACTCATGTGTTTGAATAAGCCTATGGAAGCCAGGGAGTGGAATGTAATGGTTTGTATATGCTTGGCCTAGGGAGTGGCACTGTTGGGAGATGTGTTCTTGTTGGAATAGGTATGTCACTGTGGGTGTGAGCTTTAATACCCTTGTCCTAGCTGCCTTGGGAGTCAGTATTTGGCTAGCAGTCTTCAGATGAAGATGTAGAACTCTCAACTCTTCTTGTACTATGCCTGCCTGGATGCTGCCATGTTCCCACCTTGATAATACAGGAGTGAACCTCTGAACCTGTAAGCCTGCCCCAAATAAATGTTGCTCTTATAAGACTTGCCTTGGTCATGGTATCTGTTCACAGCAGTAAAACCCTATCTAAGACAGGGTGATTAAGCAGAAAGTGTTCAGTGCTTTAAAGGATGAACAATACCTAAGAAAAGTTGAAATGAGGATCAGAAGAAGACCAGTGTACTTATTGCTTCCTTTAACACCAATCAAACAAATTGAACCAAACAGAAAACATTTACCGGTTCTGTTCTTCACTCTACTGGCTATAGAGAGCATTCAGACATGCTACAAACCCACTATGTTCAAAGGCTTCAGTTTTTGTGCATGGGCCTGGAAACAAAGATGAAAACAAGACCATATACATTTCTAGAAATAGATTCCAAAGCATGCCACTTCATCATATGATAGAGATAATATCTTATATCTTGGAAGTGGGGAATGACTCCTTCATAAACAGTTTTATAATATATAATAACTATTAGCCATTCAGTCAAAGAATGATATGTACCTTTCACCCCTCATCATTGTGCAAAACAAACTATAAGTATATCAGAAAAAAAAAAACTTTAAAAAAGTTAAACCATATGTGTACTAGACAGAAATATGAGCTTATTACTCTTTAATGTGGAATAAGAAAACAATTTTCTTCCACAGTTCAAAATTAAGATACATTAGAAAAAAATGATAGCTAAATTTGATGTTGTTTAAATTCATGACAAACCCTATAAACAAATTACCAAATAACCTTAAATATATGTGCATTTTTTCTGCCCCATTCCTGGGGGATTTATTAGAATAATTGGTAGAAATTGTTTATAATTGTCTTAACCTGTGAAGATGATAATGTATCCAAAGGTTTTGATAGAGAGACTTGGGCACAAGATGCCCACAAGATTGTGAAAAAAGCATTTCTCAGTTCCTGGGATACAGAGGGCTGTGTGAACATGCTGGTCTATTTTCACTTCAGAAATGAGGTCTAATCAGATCTGTCTCTCACTTTTAGTTACTGTCTAGAGCAACATGGGAGGAGGGAAGGCCCAGCAATGGTTGCAATAGGCAAAGCTCAAAGGTATTTTTCATGGCTCATTGGCCCCTTGTCTTATTAATAAAGAATATAACAGACTCTCTGCCCAGTTATTGGCTGACAGCTTATGTAACACAGTATGACTTTGGTGTCACACACTCAGGCATGCAAACTTTGTAGAATCAGACTGAGAAAGTAACCAGCAAACTAGCAGTAACTCAAAAAGCTGATTATAAGAGCAACCTCAGAACTAGAGTGCATGATTTCCAAGTTGACACATATTTTCAATATGCAGTTAAAGAAAAGCATTATGAGGTATGCATCGTCCTAACACAGGAAGACAAACTGCCAAGAAGAGACTAGCCTGAGAGAGGCCAGCTATGCACTCATGCGAGAAGGGACCTCAAGACTATCCTGTCTAGAGAATTCTGCAGTAAATTGCTATGGAGATCAATGATTCCCCAAATGTGATACTATGAACATCAGTGATAAGAAATGTGATTCTACAATTGGAAAGTTGAAGAGCTAAGCTAAAATTTTCACTAAGGAGACTTGACTACACGCCTCAGTTGTCAGAAGAAGGAATATCCACTTGAGGACACATCACTGTGGTGAGGACCAGGAAGAGAAAGGGAGAATAATGAATAAAGAAGAGAATAAATAAAATAGTCAGAGACTCCAGACCCTGCCTTAATCAGCTCCAGCTGCTACAGAAAACATTCCACACACTGGCTGGCTGATGAACAACAGAAACTTGTACCTCTCAGGATGGTGGCTGAAGGCCTGAGGCAAGGGCCACTTGGGGTTTGGGTATCCTGGGAAGACTTTCTCTGGCATTAAAATGTCTTATTTTCAGATAATAACTTCAAGTTCCACCATCTGAAATTGGAGCTGATATCAAGCAAATTCAATATTGAGAAACCATTAAAAAAGGAATGACAAAGATTTACTATGGGAGTTAATTCAGTAATAAGAGAGACATTCTTTTCTTAAGAAATAGAAATTAAAATTGACAGACTTTCTTGGTGAAACAAGAAAAAAACTAGAATCTTATATAAAATTAAGAAAGAAAGGAAGAACATGACAGATCAGAGGGACTGGGAGAAGGCTGAGGAGTATACTACAAACTTCTATCTGCCTGCACATTGGATAAACAGAATTAAGTGGGCATATTTCTAAAACGACAGAATAAAGATACAGACTTAAACAATTAAACACAATTAGTAAAAATAAAGATTTGAGTTGGTATCTGAACATTTCTCCAGGTTTGGATTTGACTGATGAATTCTATTGGGTATTTGAGAAAAATTAAAAACAAAATTTCCCCCAATTTCCAAATAAGTATCACATTTAGAAACATCTCCAAAGTTGTCTGATGCCAATATTGCTCTGATCTCCAAACCAGAGGGTGGCATTAGAAGTAGTTACAAATTATAGACGATCTCCTTCGTGGAAATAGCAGCCTCCTCAGTGTTACAGACCCGATGCAGCAGCAGACAAGAGAAAGGCCACACCGAGTGGAAATGCACTTCATCCCAAGACTGCAAAGTTGGCTTGACATACCAAAATCAGAAAAACACAGCATACTGATTAAAAACATGGAACAAACAAACACAGTATGACACATCATCAAAGATTAAAAACAATTGACAGCATTTAATATTGTTTCCTGATTAAAATACTAATATAGGCCAGAAAACAAACACCAGAGGAAGATACATTTATTTGTAAATAATCTGATCTTAAAAACATAAAATTCTTAAAAACTATGATAAATTAAAATTTAGATTTCATGACACAATCTTTATATACCAATATACAAATATGATAAGACATAATAGAAATAAATTAACAAAGTGGAAATTCTAAGAACTCTATAAAGATAGTACCCAATTAATGAAACACTTAATTTTACAACTACAAGTTTTAAGTAATAAACAGATACCAAGCATTGTTCAGGAAAATTACAGGGAATCCAAATATATAAAAGGATCTCTAACACTCATAGCTTGGGAAACTTAATATTGTTGATGACGTGATATTCTCTAGAGTAATTGTAAAATTTAATAAAGTCTCAAAATTCTAATGGGTTGTTTTTTTAAAAAAAAAAAAGAATTTGACAAGTTGATTTTAAAATCTACATGGAAATGATTCAGAACCCAAATTGATGTTAAAAAAGAATAAAGCAGGAGAAGTTATGCTGTTTTTTTTTTATTTCAAAAGTTGCTGCAAAGGTTCTGTAAGTTGATACTGAGAATCAGGGGACAAACAATAAATTCCAGCTATCATCCAGCTATGGACTGTGCTTTTCTAAAAGATCATCTTTCTGCAATCATTACTACCTTCCCTTCCCTTTCACGAGCTGAAAGTTTTTAGCAAAAATATTAGGTTAAGATCACTCCTCTGTTTCTGCTTGTCTCTGTCTCTGTGTCTGTCTGACTGTCTGTCTGTCTTTGTCCAACACACATATTTTCTCTCTCACACACACATATATATATACACATACACATACCCATTTTTTTGTTTTGTTTTTTTTTCCATTTTTTTATTAGATATTTTCTTAATTTACATTTCAAATGCTATTCTGAAAGTCCCCTCCCCCCTCCCCCTTTCCTGCTCCCCTGTCCACCCACTCCCACTTCTTGGCCCTGGCGTTCCCCTGTATTGAGGCATATAAAGATTGCAGTACCAAGGGGCCTCTCTTCCCAATGATGACCGACTAGGCCATCTTCTGCTACATATGGAGCTAGAGACACGAGTTCTGGGGGTTCTGGTTAGTTCATATTGTTGATCCTCTTCTAGGGTTGCAGACCCCTTCAGCTCCTGGGGTTCTATCTCTAGCTTCTCCATTGT
>LR751707.1:0-14943 GCA_902729485.2 Mus minutoides | reverse complement strand
CAGTCTCTGTATGGTCCATCCTTTCATCTTAGCTCTAAACTTTGTCTCGGTAACTCCTTTCATGGTTATTTTGTTTCCTCTTCACAAGAGGAATGAAGTATCCACGAGCTGGTCTTCCTTCTTGATGTTCTTGTCACATACCCATTTTTTAATTACTGAGGATGATGTTGAAGATATGGAATGCATATATGCTTCATGGGAAAACCATCACAACTTACTTCAAGATGTTGGCCTACTATGCACACCCAGAGAAAAACTGAGAATTCTAGTTTCTTTTTATCCAAGAAAACCAGCCACCTCCTCTCAAGTCCTGTTGTATGTGTTTATGGGCTTAAAACTGAATAGTTGGTTGTCTATGTGCATGCATATACATGCCATCCTTCAAGAGAGGTAGGTGTGGGGTGAAGAGGAGGAGGATGACATGAAGGAGTAGGAGGATGAGGAGAATGAAGAGAGAAGGGAGACAGGCAGTAATGGGTGTTTGTCGATTTGAGGAAGCTCAGGTATGCAGATCTCCACCTTGTGCTTTCCTTGTGCTCTCCAACCTGGATGGATGGCATGATCCGATATGTAAAAGGCACAGACACCTCTGCAGGTGGTTGCTAGACAGAAACACAACATTCATTGGGCAGTGGATCTACATGAAGCCAGACTGGAATTGTCAAAATGGGATTGAACACAGAACTGTCCATATGAGGTTGAAGATAGAGGAACTGGAGAAACAAATACTTACTTCATTCTTTCAGGCCAGCTGACACCTTCTCTCCTCTGCCAGGCGCTGGCCCTCTGGAGCATACAGTTTGAGCATCAGGAGTAGCAAATTGCTCATCGGTAAGACCGTCCAGGTATTTTATCTGTCCTAAAGTCAGGAAGCAGCAGGAACTTCCATACCTGAAGGCAAGACTAGTTGCTTTAAGGAAATTACAAACTCCAGGCTTAATTATATTGAATTCTTTTAATGCTTAAATACAACAGTATTATTCCTTCTTCTAATAATAAGCCAAAGAGAATGATCAAAGTGTGTGTGTGTGTGTGTGTGTGTGTATGTGTATGTATGCAAGTATCTCCACCAACTGTGTGCAAACATGGAGTTTTGAGAGCAATGCTGTCCTTGTCAAAGCCTAGTAACCTTTCAGGATCTCACTATAACCATGATGGTTACAGAGAGATGCCTTGGGGGCATTTATTGCATAATGCTTGGTCTAAAATAGGAGGATAGAATAAATTAGTCAAAGCATCCACATGTAGGCATCACGAGGCTCCATTCCTTCATATCAAAGTCAATGGGTTTTAGACAAATGATGTAGTAGTTTATCATATAGACACTGTAGTTTCTCCTCCTGGCTTTCTTACAGGTAACCCCTATAGCTTATGTGTCTTCCTGGGGCTCTATGCTTTCTGCACTCTTGTGGACATGAGTGGCTTTGCTCCCTTGCTCTCATCACTAACAGACAGAAAACTTCATTGGCCAGGCAATGGACCCATTTAAGAATAGATTTAGAACCTTTTCTCAAATCCTAGTGCTTTCCACTTCTTGACTCTTCTTGCAAAGCACACAGGAAGATGCTTTCAGGCTAGAATGCTAGTCTAGAAATGTGAAGCCTTGACAACCTTTGTCCAGGTCTTCAGATAGGTCGCCTCACCTATTTAGCTTGCTCAGTGTACATGGAGAAGCTTAACTATTGCTCTCTCAATGCATGATATGTAGAAAACACATGCAATGCATGGATACACTGGTTAGGGGCTTTGGATCTCCTTTTCTTCTGCTCTCTGATAATCTTCGGACTCTTGAGCCGCTCACAGGGCCCTAAAAATCAGGACGAGAGATGCTCTTAGTCGCAGTACCCTGTCATCCCTTCTGCTTGGCTTTTCTAGTGAGTGCAGAAGTTTTCAAGCAACCCAATTGATATTCTTTGACTTTCTCTGTTTTTGCCTCATAAACAGAACAAGAATCCAGAATTCCCCAGAAGTCACTGAGTCTCACCAGCCAGCAGCTGATACCTCTTGAGCTCCCACAACCTCACTAGATTTTATGCTAACTGCTGTGCGTATCCAGTCTCTTCCTGAAGACATTTGAAATTGTGAGTTGACAGCCCTGTCTGCATTTAGATTGTGTGAGACAAAGTAACAAACCCGGTCTGATTTTAAACAATTGATACAGGTTAAGACACAAGTAGTATGTATTTTAAACATTCTATTTATACGTTTTACTTCTTTGTGAATTGGTATAATAGGAATACTATTTTGTGATTTCTTGACATCTTCAAGGAAAATACTTTGTTGATTTAAGAATGTCTCATTCAGCATAACGAAAAGCCTTAGAGGCAAAACCTTTTCATAACAAGCATGCTCCTCATCTTCCCTCCTAAACTGTCCGTTGTCAGGTGCTATGTTTCCAGCAGAGTTAAAGACAATGAATTATTTATACAGGTGGCTGCTGAAAATGAAACACCCTTTAGAAAGGAAGCAAAAGAAAAGAAAGGAATAAAGAAAGGAAATTTTAAACAGTATGTGGGATTCCTATGTTCAAATACCATGGGGTTATTCATTTTCCCCCCACAACTTTTCATATTATACATAAAAAGAAGAGTCTTCAGAATGTCTAAGAGACACAAAAATCTCAGAAGATTTCTAGCCTAAAAAACAAATGAAGAACCATTTTATACAAAGGCAAGATGCATAAAATTAAAAATTACAGAAGCATTTATTTGAGTAATTTTAAATTAACCACCTACATTAATTACTATAGTTTTTTTTTCAGAAAGTGAGCTTTTGAAATTAAAGTACTACTACTTAGTTGTTTTTCATGGAGAAAAATTGTATCTTTCAATATTGTGAAGTCCTCATATCCCCCAACTTCCACGAATACCTTTAGTACCTTTAGGTATTTAGGACCTTTAGTACCCTGTATGATTCCTCCACTGCTCAGGTCGAACATTTAAATAAACCATTAATCTTTATTATCCTTTATATCTTAAATATCTTAAATCTAATCCTTAAGGAATCCTTGGCAAGACATACCCTCATGTCCTCCATGCTTTCCTCTAGGCTTACTCTTGTTTGTCCAGTTGCTTTTCCCTGGTCTCTCTCCTAGGCATGTGCCTACCCCAGAACTGTGTGATATCTGCTTCCCTTATCCAGACTCCCCTTTCTCAACATTATCTCATCAGAACCTTGAGTGGGATGTTACCTTCCCAAGAAGCTGCCTGATCAAGCCAGTTAGGATAGCAGCCTAGCTTATGTCCTCTCTCCATATACTTTTCTCCATTTATCTTACACACACACACACACACACACACACACACACATACACACACACACACACACGCTCTAGCACAAGTCCATTTGGTATATACAATTTGGCTTTTTACCATATGTGTTTGTTGTTTATTACTATTTCAGCCAATAGAAAAAAAATTCACAAGACACATGTTGTCTGTTTTTATGCCATGATGAATATTTGAGATCTGGAAAATGTGCTTAATAAATATTTAATGAGTGAACAAAAAATTCCCCAATAAACAAGTAATATCAATCTCTCAACTTAATATTAATAAAGCAAATGAGACTATCATTTCCAACAAATGTTCCCCCATCCTATTCTATCTTGGCTGCCTGGAGAAAGCTATGAATGTTTGCATAGCCATGCCATGAATGCAGGAGACAAAATGCATGTTTTAAAGCTGTAGCTTCTGAGTCTCCATATACAGTGTGTGTACCTTAAGAACTCTCTGAAGATAATGTGCAATGTTGGTTCCCTTCCCTTCCACCCTCCCCAAGCTAGACCAGCTAGCCATTCTGCTTCACAGAAAGGCAAACCTATTTATTCCTGGTATAATTCAACCTGATTAGAGGTCTATCTGGATGCCAAATAAGATGTACTCCTAAATAAGCAATATGCACAAGACACTCCCCCACACACAACAATATGCTTGGAACATGCCTGCTCCTCATACATATATCTTATTGGGGTGTCCGATTTCCACATTCAACTAGTAAGCATTTCCCATGACATGCCACAGCATATAAAAATGCACTATACATAGCATAGGTCTCATTTCAAAAGTTTAACCCTAGAAAACTATTCTTATTTCACCCTAGGCGGAGGACATACTTTACTTTTAATGGGAAAGAGTCCTACTGGCTAATTCTTACTCCTGCACTGGAAATCATGGAGATCTCGCTCCTTGGCAGCTCCCCTAGGTGCCATTCTATTGCACCAATACTGAGTAGAAGAGTATAACTGGGAGTCTGGAGAGATGGCTCAGTGGTTAAGAGCACTGGCTCGAGGAGGGCAGACAGATCTTTGAATGCAGGTAGGACAACCACTGCTGCTCAGAGGAATCTGCTCAGAATCCTCAGGATATAGGAACCCAGGGGCAGCATGGGAAAGGAGCCTTCTGGTTTGTGTCTCCACCTGTAGCAGATCCTCTGTGAGAGGGTGCCATACCCAAATAGTGCCAGAAGGAAGTGAGACTCCCAGGAGTGAGGACAGGTTTTTGAGTACAGGTAGGATCACTATTGCTGCTCAGAGAAACCTGCCTACAACACCTCAGGAAACAAGGGGATGCCTGGGACAGAAGACTTCTGGTCTCCTTCTGCATCCAGAGCTGATCCTATGCCACAGAGCTACATACACAAATGCCACCAGGAGAGAGCTAGTCTCCCAGGAGTGACTACACACCTGCAAGAACAGGTAAGACCACCACTTTTCTTCAAATTTCTGGCCCAAGAAGGACCCTCACAGAGCCATCAGGACACAGGAACCAAGGATCAGCTGGGGACAGGATCCTTCTGGTCTCTGTCTGCACCTGAGAGCTTACCCTATACCACAGCTTTCCATACCCAAATTCCTCCCAGATAGAACTGGTCATCCAGGAGTTTTGACAACCAGGCTTGCAGGAGATACAAGAGTTAGAGAAAGGACTAAGGGAGCTGAAGGGTTTTGCAACCCCATGGGAGAAACAATATGAACAATATGAACCAATCAGAACCTCCTAGAGCTCCCGGGGACTAAACCACCAACCAAAGAGTATGCATGCAGGGAAACATTGCTCCAGCCACATATGTAGCAGAGGATAGCCTTGTCGGTCATCAATGGAAGGAGAAGCCCTTCTGGCTCTATATCCCAGTGTAGGGGAATGCCAGGGTCAGGAAGAAGCAGTAGGTGGGTTGGTGAGCAGGGGGAGTGGGGGAGGTTAAGGTGTCTTCGGATAGAAAACCAGGAAAGGGGATAACATTTGAAATGTAAATAAAGAAAATATCTAATAAAATAAAAATAAATAAAAGTACAACACACACATACACACACACACACACACACACACACACACACACACACACAAGAGCACTAGCTCCTGATTTTCTTCCAGAGGACTCTGGTTTAATTCCCAGCACCCACATGACAGATCACCATTATCTGTAACTATAGATCCAACACCAAATGCACATTCAGTAAAAATACATAAACCATAAAAAGAAGAGTATATCTGAGCCTGTGAGACATTGCTGAGATATAATTCCTGGTTGACCCTCAGACTGTGTCTTTGGCTTTGCATAATTTTACTCATTTTCTATTCGGTCTCATGAAAATCAAGAGGTGATATCATCCCATCGTGTGCTGAACCTTACTCATATGCCTCCCTTGCTTTTGTCAGAGTCCAAAGTCAGCTTGAGACACCTAGAGAAGACTTTGCAAACCTCATATGGGCTACTCTATGATGGATTTATTTGGCCAACTGATGCCAGTTCCCCTGAGGCTTGTGGTTTACTTCTTGGTAGAAGACCTTGTGGAACCTTTTCCAGGTCTTCTAAGGACAGGCTTCCTTAGAGACCCAGGAAGGCTCACTGTACCCTGGTGACAAAGATGTCCTGATTTAGTTGTTAAAGATTGATAACACTTTTTCATGAAATTTGACAAACGTTCTTATAGGCTCAGGGATTCCATGAGGAAATGTAGAGACCCAGTCATATGTGTGTGTTGGTCTTCTCACAGGTCCTGTGTGATGTGTGTGATGTCCTATGTGGTAGATGCTTATCTCCTCTTTGGGAAGGCCCCAGGTCTTGAACACTGTGAACTCTGAAGGTGTATATTTCTCTTCTTGTTGCCCTGACATACATGTTCCTTCATCCAGACTCACTTTGGAAGAAATGGAGAGAAATTTAACCTATCTTATAAACAGGTAGACTATATAAGTCCATTTATAGAGTCTGCTAGTCCAAGGATTGGCAGTCATTCCAATGAAAGAACTGGGGACCTGTCACTGTAGTCATGACTACACTGGGGTGAATGCTTTGGAGAAGAATGAAGACAACTATTACTATAAAATTTTCACTTACCTTAAGTATATATTGTTTTTAAATATGAGACCAAGAAAGGCTAAGAATTCCTGGGGTTTTCATATATAGGTTTTGGAGTTCACCAAGCACTTGTAGGAACAACCACTTCTGGCAGGAACCCTTTAATCAAGGCCTGTGTTTCCAAAGGAATGGTGAACTAAGGAGATTATGCCTGCAGGGTAGGGAGTAATTCCTTGTGACTCATACAGTAAATATCCAGTCCTTGCAGTGACCAGAAGCTTCAGATACTCTGGAAAGGTGGTCTGTGAATCAATCCAGATGACTCCATCCTCCATGTCTGTGACTAAGTTCTGTAGCCATTGATTCTCAGTTCCCAGTGCAACTCTGCACTTTTCCACATGGTCAGTACCTTGACTTTTCTTCTAGCTGTTCTGTGAAGTCACTCCATCTCCCAAGACAGAGAAATCCTCTTCTTCTTTGGTGTCTTTTGGGAAAATCCTCATGAATAGTCACCTGGCCCTTTGGAAGAGCATGTGACTCAGAGCTTCCAATAGAGATGACAAATATTACTTTATGCAGAAAATGTTTCTTTTGGCTCACTGGATTAGAGGGTTTGGACCAAGGAGACTTGGTTTGTTAGTCTCTGACTTGTACAGGTAAGGCATCATGGTGGGAGCCAGTGGTAGAGAAAAGCAACTCATGGCAGCCGGGAAGCAAGGAGAGAGGCAGGGAGGCATCAGAGACAAGGCGTCCTTCAAAGCTATGCCCTCAGAGGGAGGCATCAGAGACAAGGTGTCCTTCAAAGCTATGCCCTCAGCAAACTACTTCTAACCAGGCCCTGCTTTCCAAAGTGTCAGCTCAACTATGAATTCCTTAGTAGTTTAGTCATGAGACTGTGCTTTCCTGACCTGTTCACCTCTCAGTATCACTACCAACCTGGGAGCCTGTACATCAATGCACAAGTCAATGGGGTGGGGGTGATGCTCCAAGTGGTAATAAAACTTCCATGGAGACAAGCGTAGCATATGCAAAGTTCTTCAGTGTATTATGTCTGTAGTGCTGACAAAAAAAAATATATGTTTTTCTATAACTAGCCAGGTTGCAGTAACACATACCTTTGTTTTCAGTACTAGAGGCAGAGCTAGATGGAGCTCTGAGTTCATGACCAGCCTGGCCTGTCGTGTAAGTTTCACAACAACCAGGGCTACACAGGGAAATGAAAAAAAAAAAAAAGTAAGATTGTGAATATCAATAATACATATTTTAAATATGTTAATTACATTATATTCTTTATATCATTGATTTATTATACTTGGAAATGTTTGTTTTGTCCTGTGGTAATACATGGAAGATTCCTGAAGAGTTTGAATAGGAAGCAAGTTGCTCCTTTCCTTCTTCTGGATTCTTTGTGTATTCGGAGAAGAAAATGCTGGCTCTTTAGACATAAATGCAGTCTGCTTCAATCAACTGGCCAGAAAGCAGAGTAGTGGGCTCAGTTTGCTCTCTTTCCTTCTGTCCTTTACGAAATATCCAGCATTAATCTTCAAACAGCACTGAATCAGACACTGACACACCATGGTGCTGATTGGAGCAGTGAATGCTCCTAACTGCATGGGCACCATGGAGACTGGGCAGAGCAGGCACAACCTGCAAGTATATAGTACAAAGCCTATCTCCCTGCAGTTGGCACACAAGGAACTTACTGCGACATATACTTCTGTCTGGAATGGGAAACAGAGACACACTAGGGTGGGCCTTTTGTTCCCTATCTGGGCCTGATATGCCCAGATATGTTTCTGTGCTTAGCTGATGAAGTACTTTTAAAATTAATTAATTCATGTAAGCAGTGAAACATTTATTTGAAACCTGGCTCACACTTTCTACACACAGTAACAAAAAGACATTGTGGCGTGCATCCCACAAACATTGGCTTAGTGGTACTGCTGGGCCTCTATGCACAGCACGAGTTATATGTTAGGACCAAGATATATATATATATCTTTCTAATCCTTGAAGCTAATGTATTTTCTATAATACTTGTGAAAAGTAACATTTTAAGCATAAATTCTTAGATAAAAAGAATGCATGTTATATTTGGGTAAAGTTATCTTTTGTAATACTATGAAACGGAAAGCATTTCTCAGTGCAGAAAAAAAATAAAAATGATTGTGTTTGGAGGGATTGCTGTTTTGTTTTTCATGTTCTACAGATACGATGGTTTTTTTTTTCCAACTAAGAAATTTTGGGTTTCCCAAAATTGAGCTTCCCCCATGTGACTTTCCCCCATGTGAGCTGTAACCAAGACATGGGGCAGAAAGGAGAGGGAGGACGTGTTTATCACATTGCTGCCTCTCCATTCTTGAATCTTGGAGGAATTTCCAATGGTGCTCATCAGATCACCCACACAGAATGAAGTTATAGAATGCCGATGATTGATGATGCTAGCCCACCCAATCTCCAACTTAAACAAGACTACAGATATAGAGATAATACTCAGCAATATATGACTGACAAGTTTCCTAAATCATTCAGTCACAGCCTTCATCTCTCTGTATGTATAGGCCTGCACGAACACATATACAATCACACTTGCCCCCCTCCCCCCAAGACCAGTATAGTTTCATTTTGTGGGTAGCGGGCGCAGCCGCATGAGCCAAAGATGGCACCTGGCTTTATGTCAAGCCCCGTGACCTCGCTTGTTTACCTCAGTCTCAGTCATGTGCAGTAAAAGCAGCTCGTGTAACTCGTTGGAGAGATTAGCGCAACATCTCGCGATGCCATTCTATCAGCCAATCCTGCATGCTGCCTTGGGTGTGTGTGTTTATGATTGGGTGGTGTGAGGTGGCATAAGTGAATGGGAGTATAAGTTGAGGGCAGCCCAAGATGAAGACAGACAGACTGGCCAGTGACCAGAGGAGACAGATCAGCCAGTGACCAGAGAGCAGCAGCAAAAGACCAGAGGGGCCAGAGATCAGAGAAGCAGAGAGAGACCAGATGAGGAGACTCGACCAGTGTTAGAGAGCGCCAGCAGCATTAGGCCAGAGAGCAGCAGATGAGGAGAGCAGCACCAGCCAGCATAGGAGAGAGCAGAGTGAGTGAGTGAGTGAGTGAACTGCTGCTGTGTGAAACCTGAGAGAGAGACAGAGAGAGACAGAGACATAGAGAGAGACAGAGACAGAGAGACAGAGACAGAGAGACAGAGAGAAGCAGAATAAAGATTTGCTGAGGAAGCCAAGCTGCTCCTGAACCTGCCCTGCTGCTTCCCCCTGTGTCGTTTATTCCCACGTCTCTGCCAGACGGAGTCGTGGGAGCCGTGAAAGCTAGTGGCATCATTTGCCTGTCTCACATGTGTGTGAAGGAGGGTAGAATGGTTTCCTGTGCTGCCCCACAGCTAACTCAATGAGAGTTAAAAGTCCAAATGAATGAAAAATAAGCAACCTGGTCATTTTTAACATGATTTCAGAAATGGATTCACAAGCAATGCCAATTTTTAACTAGGATCTTGTTGAACACACGGCAGACATGAGGGTCCCCTCCTGGGGCAGGGTGGGTGACATTTACCCCCAAGATTTCCTTCTAGGCATCCCTCAAGGACATAGGCACAGACGGGTCAGCAAATTCTAGATCATGATCATAGCCACACCTACACAGCACTCCAAGTGCTGTAACCTGCACAGGTTCCGGGGACTTGTTACCTCAAAATGCATTCCCTTATCACTTAAAAAAATGAAGGGATAAGAAAAGGAGATTCTAAGCCTTTGAGGCTATTAACTAGGTCCATATTAAGACAAGAATAACAAAAGAACAACTACTGCTTGAGAGTGCCCTCTCTTCTCTGATTTAGAAGCTCCTTTAGCCCTGCTAGGTTTGTGTCTGCCTGTTTTATATGCAAAAGTTTAGGCCACCATTTGTAGAACACAGAGGAGCCAGGGTAGAATGAGAAATACAGTATCTTTAAAGAGAGTTATTCATGAGAAATCTCCCTAGAAACTGCGAGAAAATAATTAATTCCAAATTTTTAATGTGGGCTGCATATTGATTCTTCTTAGAATCCTTATTTTCTCCATGAGGAATTTTTTAATTAAATACTTCACAATTCAGACATGGTTATCAGGAGCCCAAGTCTGAGCCAGGGAAGGCTCTGTGGTTTGGGGTTTCCTGATATAGTCTTGTGGAGGATTTGAATACATAGTGGGTGGGTGTAATGAAGTCAAATGACAGTTCCTTTAGATTTTATAAAATATCAAGCAATGGGAAAAAGATAAATGAGACAAATTATTGACAGGAGATCCAAAAAAATATTGCTCATAAATTTTGAAGAAATGAAATACAGAGTGCCTTTAGAATGCAGAATTAAATTCAGTGGCAAAGTCATTAGAATAATCTCCTCATGGGTCCATGCTTTTTTTATTCTAATGTTTCAATGAATATTTTTTATCTCTAACAAAATATGATCTTGTCCTGCTGTCTTTGCCTTGTGATAAAGACTCAACAGTGATTTCTTATATAGCAGTATCTAGTAAAAGCAAAGAAAATAGGATAATTTCTAAAAAGTTCCATTTTATTCATTGTTTATTCTATATTATGTGATAGATACTTTCATCTTTTTAAAAATAATTTTATTATATTTTTATTATTTATTTATTAAATATTTATTGATTGTGGGCATTGCTCAGTTATGCTTCCTTCCTCCCCATATAATTTATAAAATAATGAAAAACACATTGAAAGTAGAATGTAATTTAATTTTTATTCCTACAAGTCTATTTTTTCTCCATTAACAGAGCAGAATTAGGGTAGATTTGCCTTGGGAAAAGCAAGCAAAACTTCACCATACCATTTCCTTACATGTATAGTTTCTGGGAGAAGGGCTTCCTTTCATGTGGAGTTCTTCAGAAACCTGTACTGACATAGCTGTGTTCTTCAATTCTGGTATTTCATCTCCACTTTCGTTGCATCTTACATCCTTTTGAATTGGTCATTGGACCTTCAAACTCAAATCCTAATAATTTTTTTCTGGTTTTTCTCATGTCAACTTTTAAAAATAATTTGCGCTTAATTCTGTGATATATTGATTTTTAATTGTATCTACAGTTTTTAACAAATAGTTTTTCCTGCCTGATATAGATCCCATTTTGCAAAACCTTCAATATACTGGATATGATGGTCAGTGTTGATAAAATTTAGAATCATTTGGCAGATGTGTCTCCTCTGTGCCTCTGGGTAATAATCATGATTACATTGATTGAAGTAGGAGGACTACCCACTATGGGCAGCACCATTCCTTAGGCAAAGGATGCTGGATTGTGTAAGAGTGAAGAAAGTGAGCTGAGCAGTAGCATCCATGATTATATTACTCTTTGCTTCAGACTCAGGATGTCACAAGACCCAATTATTTCAAGCTCTTTTTGCCTTGCCTATTCCACCATAATGTACTATGTCAATAAGTCTGTTGTTCCTTAAGATGCTTTTGTCAGAGTATTTTATCAAGATAATGGAAAAGACACAAAGATACAATAAAATAATATATGAAATATATGTGGTTTGTCTTTAACAACAAAATCACATCTTTAATCTATTTCACATTTAAATTCAGAGAGTTTTGGATTCAACTGCCCTTTATATATTTGCATAATTTTGTTAGTTTTACATTCTGTGTTAGAGATAAAATTATTAGGTACATTGGAATTTGTCTTTTGACCTGTATTTTCTATTATTAGTATATAGTCTTATTAATATTTTAAGATTTTTACTTATTTAAGCTAAGTTTAATTTTCTTATAGAAAATTTATTTCTTTAGCTCTTCACTTAGTACTTTTTGTTCTACTTCTTTTGTATTTTTCAATTTAAAAGTGTTGCTTTGTCATTGGTAATTTCATATTTTAATATTTGAGTATGATCTGATCTTTGGTATAAGTTGGTTTACTTGAATTTATTTCTATGATTCTTAGATTGTGCATCTGAAGACTTTATCATTAATGTTTATTTCAGACCTATATTCACTGATGTTTCTTTTACCCTCTTCTTTTCTTTGTTGGTTCATAAGTTTATTTTTGGAGTTTATTTATCTTTCTATAATGTGATATATTTTAAAACTAATTTTCACTGCAAAAATCCATTTTAAAAGATTTTATTTTTACTTTAAAATAAAATAGTTCAGTTGTAATACTGAACTGTGTGTGTGTGTCAGAATGTGGACTTGAGCATGTGAGTGTCTGCAGTGTATGCACAGGCCAGAAGAAAACGATGAATCTCCTAGAAATGGAATTAAAGGCAATCATGTTCTTCCATGCTGAACCATCACTCCAGCACCCCAAATCAATTTAAATGATATTCTATTATTCTTACAGAGCTTTTATAATCTCTTCTATCTTGTCTACATTATTGTTATCTAATGTATGCACTTTAAATTCTGAAAGGTAATTGTTATTGTTTTTAATTCAATACCTTTAAATTAATATGGTATTCTGCAATTATTATGTCAGAAACCAACTTTAGAATTAACTGCCTTTTTTAAGGGAATTTTTTTATAGTTATCTGGGAAATTTTTAGGGGTTATAGCATTAACTACCTGACAATACGTTTTGTGCAGCAACTCTTGAATGATAACATAGTTGGATACTGTCAGCATTTTGTCTAAGCTCTGCCCCACAATTACTTGGGCAACATCCAGGTATGCCTGACTCACTATAAAAGGAGCTGCTTGCCTCCTTTGCTCTCTCTTACTCCTGCTCTTACCTCCCTGCTCCTGCTATCTCCCCATTCCCTTCCCCACTCTTGCTCTCCACGTGCTTATAGCCGGTCTCTACTTCTCTCTTTGTCTTTGTCTTTCTCTTTCTCTCTCTTTCTCTTTCTCTTTCTCTTTCTTTCTCTTTCTTTCTCTTTCTCTCTCTCTTTCTCTCTCTCTTTCTCTCTCTTGTTTTCTCTCTCTTTCTCTCTCTTTCTCTCTCTTTCTCTCTCTTTCTCTCTCTTTCTCTCTCTTTCTCTCTCTTTCTCTCTCTTTCTCTCTCTTTCTCTCTCTTTCTCTCTCTTTCTCTCTCTTTCTCTCTCTTTCTCTCTCTTTCTCTCTCTCTCTCTCTCTTTCTCTTCCTTCTCCTTCTCCTTCTCCTTCTCCTTCTCCTTCTCCTTCTCCTTCTCCTTCTCCTTCTCCTTCTCCTTCTCCTCCTCCTCCTCCTCCTTCTCCTCCTCCTCCTTCTCCTCCTCCTCCTTCTCCTCCTCCTCCTTCTCCTTTTCCTCCTCCTCCTTCTCCTTCCCTCTCCTCTCCCATCCCCTCCCCTCCCCTCCCTTCTCCTCCCCTCTCCCCCTCTCCCCTTCTCCCTCTCCCTTCTCTGCCTCTACTACCCTCTCAACTCCCCTTCCCATGTCCTGAATAAACTCTATTCTATACTGCATCATTTTGTGTCTTCTTCATGGAGAAGAGATGCCTCAGTATGGGACAACAAAAGTACCCCCTTCCTCCATACCTCACCACACATCCACCAAAACATACCCCGCCTCTTTATCTTTTTATAAACACATCAGGTACAGTGATAAAATGTCTTATCTTTCCTTCATAACTTACCACTACTACTATTTTGTCTTTTAGTTACCTCTACAGATAATAAGAATTTTATAGTCAAATTATTGTTTCTTCATAAATAATATCTTTGCTTTGGTTATATCCAAGATTTTCAAACCCTTTTTTTTATGTAACCTGTTCAAAACTTTGTGTGATATTTGACTATGTCTCTGTCACACTAGAACTTTTTGTGTGATATTTGACTACATCTTCTGTCACACTGGAACTTGGTGTGATATTTAGCCATGTCTCTGTCACACTGGAACTTTGCAACTGTTGTTTGTCCTGAATTTTGCACCCCTTTTGAGATTCTATTTAATGTGCCCACATCATGTCATTGTAGCCTTATGTCGTCTGACAATTTTTTTTTTTACCTGGGGAGACACACACAGACACACATCTATGCACTCCAGAGAGAGAACCCACAGAAGAATAAAGTGACAGTTGTACTAAAGCCACCTTGAAGAACTGAGGAATTTTGACTGATGTTACTAATAGGAATGGGAGTGAAGGGTTATTTACACTAAAGAATGAAAGGAACATAGCAAGCTTTGATATTAATTATGTATGATTAACAGGTTTTACTTGGGTTACATAAGAATATTTAAAAAGGGATTGTTTTTTTATCTGAGACAACAGGCTAGCACTGAACTGACTTCTGCTTCTGTAAACCTACTTGCCCCTCCCTCCATTAAGAAGGACCACCACAGGCATCTTTCCTCTGAGCCCAGCGGACGCAGCTAGGGCCTGTCCTGCACTTCACACACCCCAGGACTTTAAGATCAATCCCATCGGGGTTACGCATGAGTGCAGTGCAGAGGTGGTGTTGGGAGCAGTGGGTCAGCAGTTGCCCCCAGGGGCAGGATCCGAGAACTCTGCCCCACCAGAGGCTGGGCCTCTCCCAGCCAGAGCACCCTCCACCCCACCATTTTCCTCTGAGCCCAGCAACTCCAGGACTTTAAGATCACATCAGGAGCTCAAGGCTCGGGCCTCAGGTGCTGTGCACTCTCTTAGGCTCCTCCGGGACCCTCCAAGCTATCTGGGGACCTCAAGTGAGCAGGGGGACAAAGCCTCTGTTCTAGCCC
>LR752550.1:2943-77249 GCA_902729485.2 Mus minutoides | reverse complement strand
AGAAACAATCTGACCTAAAGCATAATGATTTGGAGAGTTGGTTGCCACTCGTTCATATGAAATAAAAAAGGGGGAGATGTAGGGAGCCATTCAACCGCTCGGCTCGACCGATTCAGCTTTTCTAGGTTGTGTCAGCTGTTGCCCGAGAACGCCTGGTGTAGTCACGCGAGAGCACCTGGGGTAGTCTCGCGAGAGCCACGGGCAGCTCGTTGATTGGCCAGGACAGGGCCTAAGTAGCTGCTTCCGGGGAGGCTCTGGGCCAGCATTTTGCCATTCGTGATGCACCATTAGCCACGTCAAGTTCCTGAGTAAACTGTCCTGAGGAGAAATCTGGTTGTCGTGAGTCTTATTCCTGCTGGACGGGGTAGGCGCGCGACAGTCAGGGCCCGTTCCACACACTCAGAAGTCCTGTTTGGGAATTCCTGCTCATTTTTTGCTATCTCCTGGAAGAATGAACTAGGGCAGTGAAGCAGATGTGATTAAAGAAACAAATCGAGTTTGTAGTAATCACCACAAATTGTCAAGCTAACATACAGAATGATCTAGAAACGCCCATGGATTACAAACTGCAGAGCAGGCCTACGCAGCCATTCACTGATTCGTTCTGCTCACACTTGTCTACCTTCCAGTCACACTTCTCAAGTGCTCCACATTTAATGTTTAGGACCCATAGCAACACATGGGTGTGATTCTAAGCACAGACATCAGCCAGCTCCACTTAGGGCCCTCCTCACTTACATTATTCTCATTATTCTACATTATTTCACATTGTGATTCACAGATGTGCCTGTCCTCTGGATTTCCCTTTGAAGGGGTAAGAACAGCTTTCTGGTTAGTTCATTAATAAGTTGAAAAATAAGGATAATTATTTTACATCTGTATGTCAGCCACCATCTTACCAATGTTTGAAAACCATCTTTTAAAGACTAAGTCACACCCATCCATGAGCTGAGTCCTTGTTTCTTCAAGAGGTCTATGGAGCAGCAGCCTGGCCAGCCTTGGGAAGCTGGTCAGACAGCAGGACTGATAGCCAGACACCAGAGTTAAAGCCAAGCCAGGTTGGCACACACCCTGCTGACCTCAAGTGTGGCGGAACCAGACCTACCTGTCTACCCAGCCTTTCCCAGTCTTTACTGTTGTCTACTTGGTTAATCACACAGCTTGCTGCCAGCAGCCCCACCTTTGGAATCCAGCCCTGAACACACAGACCTCACTTCAAGGAAGGAAAGCTCTAGCTAGGAGCCTCTAAGCTTGTTGCTTCTCCACTAGGGCCATAGCAGGAAGAAAAACTGTTTCCCAAGGCTGGGAGGGCAGAGAGCATGGCAGAAACCAAATCCTTCAAGGATCTTCAAAGCACAGATAAAAAATCTTTTTCGTACTTAGTTTCCTTGCTAGGGAGAATTGAGTTTTTATCTTCAGTACTGATATATTTGAGAAGGAACACTTTGGGGACTGGCACATAGATCAGTGGAATAGTCCCTTGCCCAGCATGAACCAGGTCCTGAGAGAAGAGAGAGAAGGCAAGGGAAGAAAGCATGCCTTGTCTTGGCCAGCCACCTCTTCCGAGTGTCACGTGGTAGTCTCTATCCAGCTCTCTGCCCTGTCCTCCTAAGTCAACTGATAAGGTTAAGTGCCTGAGCCTCACCTCCCAATCTAGCCTGGTGGAGTTTACAATCCAATGGGGGTCAAGCATAGAGATAACAAATGAGACCAAAAAGAACAGAAGAGAAGCAGAAACGAATGTGGACAGGGAGCTGTGGCAAATGAAGGGGAAAAGTAACACAAATCTATAAGATAAATGTGGTTGCCCTGAATGACACTGGAAACCACCACCCTCCCCAAAGTGGAGTTTGCTCTGATTAATTCCGGGAGGGCAGGAGGAATTCTACAGTGCCATAGGTATTGGGGAGAAGCAACCGTTCTAAGGCTAAAGTGATGCAGAGATTCCAGCTTGCTGCCGCTCGGTGAAAGAGGACAGGTCTGCCCCCATATCACCCACAAGCCCTGTGCTGTCAGACTTCCGGGCTTGGGCTTCCTGACTCAAATATGATTCTATTTATTCTCTTCTGGATCTTGTTCTGCTAACTGTTCTGACACAGCATGCACAGTCATCATAGGCCAGGCCCAACGGCAGGCACAGGCACAGCTCTGTTCATCCACAGGGATCCCACAGGTAAGGTCTGTCTCTCCTCTTACCCACCTATCCCAACTGGAGAGAAGCGGGAGCTGACACTCAGAGTCAAGCTTCCTAATTCCTGTGCCCCTCTGTGACTTGGCAACTGTGCCGCTGGCATCATTGCGATGTAATGATTAATCTTCTGTATCTAAAATTAACTCAAAGTAAACAGATGCCAGCTGAAGAGGGGCAGAGTATCATCACAAGAGACACATTTAGAAGAAAAGAGCTGTGGCAAGCCAGCCTGACTCATACTCACACTATGCAGGGCTGTAAGGAAAGCTCACAGGGCACCAAGCCTTCGGACATTCCCAGCTCTTGGCAGACCACTGGAGGACTGAGTTTAGGTATCAGAGAAGAGAAACTTATGAATCAGAAGTTTGTAATCATTAAAGAGTAGCAAGTCATTGACAAAGCTCTGGAATCATCAGTTGGGAAGCACCAACCCTTAGCACCCGTCTGTTTGCTTTTTCTTCCCTTCCCAAGAATCAAACAGACAAATTGTAATTGGGCTCATTGTCAGTGGGTCACTGTCTTGTATTCCCAAGACACAGGAATCATTACATTTTGTGTTTTCTGAAACATTGGGGTGTTTGAGGGGACAGAGTGTAAGCTGACTTCCCAAGGTTTGTGATTACAGACATGTGCCACCTCACTTAAAGCTCTTTAGAAGCTTTTTAGGTGGTCCAAGTAGCTGGCTAGCACTGGTTCATACTGAAGTCACAGCATGTTAGATAGAAGAAACATGCCAACCAGATGTTTATCTCATTAGTGTCTTCATACCACATCAATTTAAATTTCCAACAGCAAGACCACAGAAGGCAAGAAGTTCAGGTTGCCAATGATTTCAGTTAGTATTATGGGAAGAGACAGTTAATGTGATACAATACAGTACAATACAACACCTTCAGTACCCAGCAAATGCCTTTAATCTCAAACTCAGAGACAGGCAGGTCTCTTGGGAGTTCTAGACTAGCCTGATCTACATCTGGATGGTCAGACCAGCCATTCCCACTAGTCTAGCCTGATCTACATCTGGATGGTCAGACCAGCCATTCCCACTAGGCTAGCCTGATCTACATCTGGATGGCCAGACCAGCCATTCCCACTAGGCTAGCCTGATCTACATCGGGATGGCCAGACCAGCCATTCCCACTAGGCTAGCCTGATCTACATCTGGATGACCAGACCAGCCATTCCCACTAGACTAGCCTGATCTACATCTGGATGGCCAGACCAGCCATTCCCACTAGGCTAGCCTGATCTACATCTGGATGGCCAGACCAGCCATTCCCACTAGGCTAGCCTGATCTACATCTGGATGGCCAGACCAGCCATTCCCACTAGGCTAGCCTGATCTACATCGGGATGGCCAGACCAGCCATTCCCACTAGGCTAGCCTGATCTACATCGGGATGGCCAGACCAGCCATTCCCACTAGGCTAGCCTGATCTACATCGGGATGGCCAGACCAGCCAAAGGTACATAGTGAGAATCATCTTTTAAAAGAAAAAAAGATTATCTTAATGAGTTGGCAACTCATGGTAATGCTGGTCCCCAAACTAAGGGAAGGAGCGTGGTGATCTGGATTCATCCTCCTTTTCCACCGGAAACACATTCGTGACACAGGTATTAGTCCTTTAAAATGGCAGAACGAATAGGCTTTATCACTTGCAAATAATTTTCACCAGTGGCATCCTAAAGCTGAAGTTCTACTTGACCTTCATAAGAAAGATCTCTGGTAACCCTGGGAGGGAGGGAGATGGGGGTGGAGCAGGATGCTGTGTGATTGCTGATTCTGCCTACCATCACTCAGCCAACCCGCATAATGATCAGGACACTGACAGCAGCCAGGTCCTCAGTCTCTGCAAATTGACAATGTGGGATTCAGGTCCAAAGCAAGGGAAACCTTTTCATAAGCAGACCTTGATAGAGCATGTTTGATACCACATTTCTTGTCTGCTGACAGATGCTGTTGGGGATTGTGTTTCCTTTTCTTGTTATACAGAGATCCTGCAGTGCAAGGTGTTGGAGGGAAATGAAGATAAATGCTGTGGACAAGAGCAGAATCAAGGACCCACTCCTAACTCTGAAGGATGGTTTGAAACAAGCTACAGATGGGAAAACTTATTAGAATTTGACACCATCAAAATAGGAAAAATCCAAATAACCCACTGTGTTCAAGTGGCTGTGGGGAAAGGAGAGCTCACACTTGTCGCTGCTGAGAGTGACAATGGTTGTAACCCCCACAGACCGCTGCTAGAGTTTGGATGGTCCATGTCCCCCTAACAGCCTATGTGTTGAAGGCTTGATCTCCAGCAAGCAGATGCAGATTAGGAGCGGAGGGGTCATTCTCGGTTTGTCTGTGAAGAGGCTGTGGGGCCCCAGACTTCCCTCTTCCTCTGCTATTTCTGGTTAAAAAGTCCATGCCACTCTGCACTCCCTGCTGTTGCCATCTGGGGGTTCCCTGAGGACCAAAAGCAGTGGCTCAAGTCCTTTTTAAATTGAACTTCCAGAACAGAACCAGTAACCTCCTTCTCCGGGGTGTCTTACAAGATGGAAAGCTGCTTTAAGAAGAATGAGAAGTCTGAGTTCGAGGCCAGCCTGGTCTACAGAGTGAGTTCCAGGACAGCCAGGGCGATACAGAGAAACCCTGTCTCGAAAAACCAAAAAAAAAAAAAAAAAAGAAGAAGAAGAAGAATGAGAAGAACCGGGCATGGTTTCGCTGGCCTTTAATAGAAGCACTTGGGAGGCAGAGGCAAGCAGAATTCTGAGTTCAAGGCCAGCCTGGTATACAAAGTGAGTTCCAGGACAGCCAGGGCTATACAGAGAAACCCTGTCTTGAAAAAAAAAAAAAAAGAAGGAGGAGGAGGAGGAGGAGGAGAATGATTCAGGGGCTGGAGAGATTGCTCAGTGGTTAGAAAACCTGGTGAGGACCCAGGTTCAAAATCCCAGCACCCACATAATGATTCACAATTATCCCTAACTCCAGTTCCAGGGAATCTGATGCCCTCTTCTGATGACTGTGGGAACACACGTGGTGCAGGCAAAATTTTCATACATATAAATCTAAAAAGGCCGGGCGTGGTGGCGCATGCCTTTAATCCCAGCACTCGGGAGGCAGAGGCAGGCGGATTTCTGAGTTCGAGGCCAGCCTGGTCTACAAAGTGAGTTCCAGGACAGCCAGGGCTACACAGAGAAACCCTGTCTCGAAAAACCAAAAAAAAAAAAAAAAAAAAAAAAAAAAAAGAACAATTTGATGATTACAAACCTAGCTTTAAGTACTCCATGCCTAAACTCTTCCCCATAGATCCAGATGCACAAACACGAAAGGTAGCCACTTTTGGTTTAAGTAAAATGGCCACACTGGTCCCCCACTGCCACTGTAACCACAAACAGTTGCTTAAAACAACAGTCTTGGGGCTGGTGAGATGGCTCAGCGGGTAAGAGCACCCGACTGCTCTTCCGAAGGTGATAAGTTCAAATCCCAGCAACCACATGGTGGCTCACAACCACCCGTAATGAGATCTGGCGCCCTCTTCTGGAATGCCTGAAGACAGCTACAGTGTACTTACATACAATAAATAAAATAAATCTTAAAAAACAAACAAACAAACAAACAACAGTCTTGCAGTTCTGAGGATCACAAATCCAAAACGCATCTTAGAGGGTTCGGGTCCAGGGCTGGCTCCTCCAGCAGGCCCCTGGGACTGCTTGCAGTGCCTATTTGGTATCTGGTCCAGGCTCAGGTCCTCACAGCACACCAACCTGTGCTCTCTTTCTTAGTGAGCACTCTGGTTAGGCCTGCCCTTCTGCTCCCCTTCTTGTAAGGACCCATGTGGCTGACTACATCCTCCTGGACAACACACCACAGGCCATCCATCTGCCCATCCTTAGCACCAAGCCTCCTTCAACTGCAGACCAACACACAAATTCAGGACCTTAGGCTGTGCATATCTTCAGCTCAGTTGCAAATAATTAGGAGTGAGTCTCCAACTCTGATTAAATACATTAAGATAAATTCCTACAATAGGATATCATTGTTCTCCTAACAGTGAGAAAACTCATTATGAATTAAAGAGAAAGCTTTCCAAAATGCAACGTTCACTGGAAAGAGCCAGGCACAGGTCAGAGAAAGAAAGGCAACACAAATAACCTGCTTTTACTCCTAATAATAAAGTGTGTCAGGTTAGAAGGTACTAGATAGGGATAGAGTGGAGACATATTCCGATGACTTTTCACTAAATACTCCTTCATAATTTTATTTTGTTTTTAACCTTGTAACTGTAGCGTTTATCCAAAAACCTAGAAAACAAGGTCTAAAAAAGAGGAAAAAGGCCGGGCGTGGTGGCGCACGCCTTTAATCCCAGCACTCGGGAGGCAGAGGCAGGCGGATTTCTGAGTTCGAGGCCAGCCTCGTCTACAAAGTGAGTTCCAGGACAGCCAGGGCTATACAGAAAAACCCTGTCTCGAAAAACCAAAAAAATAAAAAAAAATAAAAAAAAAAAGAGGAAAAAGAAATCCAAAAGGGAAAAGAGTGCCAGATGGAGAATCCAGGGCAGGTAGAGCCAAGCTGGCAAGCTGGGTCTCCTAAAGCAAAAGCCACCGGTGGTGGCCAGATCTTCAGCACAGCTGGATCTTCAGCACGATGAGAGCAGACACCAACATGCAGGAAGCTTGTAGCTCTGATGCTCAGTACCATGCACGACACACACAGCCCAACCCAAAGCCATACCAGAGCATACTGGATTCTAGTGCTGTGTAACCAATTACCACAAACAGCAAGCAGTTCAACCTACAAATAGTTACCATCAAAGGAGTTCTGTAGAACAGGTACCCAAAAGAAAATATGGACGAAAGACTTGAAAGGGCACTTGGTGTAAATACATTTAAGTAGCCTATAAAAATTCATTTAAAAACTTAATAGCATTAGTTAGTGTGGGAAGTATAGTGAGACACATCTGCTCTGAGGAGAAAGGCAAACACCAGCAAGCATGGGGAGCGGCTGTGCTCCAGGTCCTGCCGGTACATCACCTGGCTGCACGGGTGCTAGCTACTAGAGGTGCATGTACCTGGGTAAACTCTGCCATTTGCCAGGGCACTCTACTCCCAGGCATGTGCCAGCTGAAATGCACAAGTGTAAGGAAAATGGAACCTTCATTCACAGTCAGTGAGATTGCAAACTTGTACAGCCACTCCAGAAATCAGTGTGGAGAATTCCCAAAAAGCCAACCATAAATCTACCAAATGAGCCAGCTATCCTACTCCTTGGCGTGTGCTCAGAGAACTCAGCATCCTGGCCCACAGATATCCTACTACTCCTTGGCGTGTGCTCAGAGAACTCAGCATCCTGGCCCACAGATATCCTACTCCTCCTTGGCGTGTGCTCAGAGAACTCAGCATCCTGGCCCACAGATACCTGCGCAGCAAAGTTCACTGCTCCTCTACTCACAACCTCTGTGCCCCTTAGTAGGGTTTTATTGCTGGGAAGAGACACCATGACCAAGACAACTCTTATGAAGGCAAACATTTAATTGGGGCTGGCTTACAATTTCAGAGGTTCACTCAATTATCGTGGTGGGAGCATGGCATCATGCAGGCAAGAGTTCTACATCTTGACCTGAAGGCACCCAGAAGGGGTGGGGAGGGAGACTGAAATTCCACACTAGGAGGAGCTTGAGCCTAGGAGACCTCAAAGAGGGCCTCAGCATTGACACACTTCCTCCAATAAGGCCACACCCACTCCAACAAGGCCACACCTCCTAATAGTACACCACCCCACTGTGGGCCAAGCATTTAAAACTGTGAGACTATGGGGGCCAAACCTATTCAAACCACTGCACTGGGAAATGGAAACAAAATGTCTTTCAGCCAGTGAATGGATGATGAAAATGGGGTACATATGCACTATGAGATATTATTCCCTTGTAAAGAAAAATCATGAAATTTCCAGGTAAACAGATGGAACTAGAAAGGATCATATTGAGCAAGATATCCCAAACCCAGAAAGACAAATGTGGCCTTCTCTCTCTCATTGGAGGCTCCTAGCTCCAAATCATTAGATGTAAATAGTTTGCAGTAACTACAGAAATCGGGGAAATAAAAGATCATTGCTGTGATGGGGGTTGGGGAGCAACAGAGGAAATCGAGGGTACAAGCGATATGATCAGAGAATGGGAAGGGGGCTCTGTAGGGTGCAAGGAGGAAGACAAATATAAGAACAAGAATGGGGGAGGGTAAATAACAGTAAGAATGTCTGCAAAAGTCATAAGGAACAGTATTATTAACTATCTACCTAAATCAAAAACCTTATATAGTTTAAATGTAATTTTCTCATCTGGGTCAACAATGCTCCCTCCAGATGCCAAAATCCACCTAAAAAAAATCCCAATAGCAGACATAAGAAGTCCTCTCTTGAGGTATTGGTCCTGGTTGTTCAAGGGACTCCCATCACAGTACAGGGTACTGCCACTGCTCACAGGGTACGGCCACTGCTCACAGGGTACGGCCGCTGCTCACAGGGTACGGCCACTGCTCACAGGGTACGGCCACTGCTCACAGGGTACAGCCACTGCTCTTGGTCGCTCCTCCTCCACTCTCCGCAGAGGTGAAAGGCACTGTTGCTGAAGGCACTGAGCACTTCAGACACAGGGCCCAGAAGCCCCTGCACTGGAACTGATTTGAAAGCCCCCTCCCTGGGGACTGGCTCTCATGGTATCAGAAGGCAGCCTGCAAGCTTCCAAAAGAGAAAAGCAATCAACCACGAACATACCGAGGGATGACACCTATGAACCACAATGACTGCCATGGGACAATAGCCCTAAGGGTGCAGTCACACTAACATTTTAAATCTGAACGATCACATATACTAGTCAGCTTTCTGTTGCTGTGATAAGCACAGGGATCAAAAGCAGCCTGGGGGAGAAAGGAGCTCATCTGCTTATACTTCCACAACACAGTCTGTCACACTGGAGAAAGTATAGGCAGGGATAAAGAGGCAGGAACTGAAGCAGAGGCCAAGGAGGAGTGCCGTTTACTGCCTTACTCCTCATGGCTTGCTCAGCCTCCTTCCTTATACTACATCCAGGACCCTCCTTGTTAACTTGGCACTTGCACTAGCCACAGTGGGCTGGGTCACTGATCAAGAACTTGCCCTATAGACGTGCCCACAGGCCAATCTGCTAGAAGCATTACTCAGCCAACGTTCTCTTTTCCCAGAGAGTGCTAACATGTGTTAAGTTGGCAAAGCAACAAGAGAACAAAACTGACCAACACACATGGTTGTGATCGATTTTCACATTTTCACTCAACCGTGTTTGTAGGATTTGTATATTCTATTGTAGACACACATGTCAATAAAAAATAAATATTGACTCCAGCCAGGCAGTAGTGGTGCACACCTTTAATCCCAGCATTTAGGAGGCAGAGGCAGGCAGATCTCTGGGTTGAAGGCCAGCCTGGTCTACAGAGTGAGTTACAGAACAGCCAGAGCTACACAGAGAAACCCTGTCTTGAAAACCAAACAATAAAGCCGGGTGTGGTGGCACACGCCCTTAATCCCAGCACTGGGGGGGTGGGGGTGGGGGGCAGAGGCAGACAGATTTCTGAGTTCAAGGCCAGCCTGGTCTACAAAGTGAGTTCCAGGACAGCCAGGGCTACAAAGAAACCCTGTCTCAAAAAAAAAAAAAAAAAAAAAAAAACAATAATATGACATTATTATTATTATTATTATTATTATTATTAACATTGACTCCTAAGAGAGAGCAATTCATTCTGAGAGCAACACTCTATAACATGGGTCAATTTTGTTCACCAGAGAATTTGTATAATCCCAAATAAGTAATTCAAGTGGGTCATCTCTAGCTGACCACATCAGTTAGGTCATCTAACTGCTTTGTCTGCCTTCCACAACTCTGGACCTGGAATCATTGTTTACATGTATAGCACATGTGGGAGAAGAGGTTGTGCATACATGTCACAGCACACACATGGAGATCAGAGGACAACTTAGGAGAATGTTTTCTCTCCACCTACCACAGTAGAAGGCACGGTGGCACAGGCCTATAATCCTAGCACTGGAAAAGCAGAGACAGGAGGATTAGAAATTCATCATCATCATCCTTGGCTACATACAGAGTTCAAGGCCAGCCAGACATCCATGCATCCCAGTCCCAAAGAAGAAAAGTGTCCCTGTCCTAAGGACGTTTCTCGTAGAAGAAACTGATCACAGCATGTCAGAGAAAAAACAAAACAAAACCACAAAACAAAACATGTAGAAGCAATACCAAGGAGACAGATCAACTGTGGGACAGGGATTAAGAGAGGGTAAACTGCTGCAGAAAGGTTCTAAGACATGGTGGCGTCTATGAGCAGTTTATTTGTTTACATGTATTTTTATCTTATGTGAATGTTAGGCCTGCATGTATTTGCGTGCACTCACTGTATGTGCACAGGAGCCTGTAGAGACCAGAAGAGGGCGCTGTAGAACCTCCTGGAATTAGAGTTAACATGTCAGTTGTGAGCCACCATGTCCATGCTTGGTACTGATCTAGGTACTCTGCAAGAGCCATTTCTGCAATCCGAGGACAGGCTGTAAAGGAGGAACAGGTGGATGGGTAGGTAGGTGCCTGGAACATGACAAGACAGGGTTCCGGTCAAACTGTCAGGGGTCAGGGACACAAATAGAGACTGGGCGCCTGGATCTTGAGAAAGGCTTGCCCCTTAGTTTCAGGGGAAACTCCTCACAAGGTCCGCAGTGTCCTAAGGCTCCTGACTTCTCACCCAGCCACTCGTACACCCGCACACCCTACCTCGGCTGGGCCTTGTTTACTGAGTGAGTTCTTGCACCTGAATTCACTGACTCATCCTTCCCTTCCTTGGGAGCCGCTGGAAAGCATGAGCCCCTCCTTGAATCTGGTTGGCTGCTTCAAAGGAGACAAGTCGGAACAGTGTTTCCCTGGCCCAGTGAGGCCAAGGACAACCAAATTAGCAGGAAGCAGACGCTGTCAGGGACAAGCTGGGTGACACAATTTCAACCACGGAGCCTCTCTGTCCCTTTCTGTGGCTGACTGGACATCACAGGTCAGGACTGCTTTGATTCTCAGTATTTTTATGGGGATTTTAAAAATAAGGCTGTCTAAACGTGTTGCTTTAAAAAAATTTTTTTTAAGTTTTAAATTTGATTTATACAAGCATTTCCTTCTTAATAAGGTTTGAATTGTAACCTAAATGAAATAATTGGTATTCTTTAGGGACTAAGAGTATTTGAGAAAAAAATAACCACACAGATTTGGTAAATGATTTCTGTACTCGAGTAAGAAATGACTTTTAAATCCCCACTGGTCTCCCAGATGATGAGTGAGCACACACTCCATGCTAACACTAGGATTTCCTTAGGTTGTCTAACCTGGTGGTCCCTTGATCCAAGGAAGATAATGAGTTATTTCCTTGATCATACCAAATAAAACAAGACTCTCAAAGCATCCACTCCGGTTAGCCAGGACAGTGGGATGCTGGAGGTATTTGTAACCAACCTGACATTTATAAGCACCTGACTTCATTGAATTTTGCCCAAGAGGAACTTGACGTTTACCAGGAGCACAGCCCCTCCTGCTGTAGAGTAGAACAGTTCTCTCTCATTTTCTAAGAACGGGAGATCTCCTTGGGGAGATAAGACTAAACAGTATCATCCATTCCATAAATATTTGTTTTAAGGCCCCCGGGACAAAATGATAAAGAAGGCAAGCGGGATCTTGCCCTCTTTAGCCCATTCAACATCGCAGGAAAGTAGTTTTTTTTTTTTTTAATTAACGAAATAATTAAACTGTGATTACTAGGAAAAGCAGGAAGTACAGAGGCAGGAAAAGTTTTAGGGAGGAGGAGCTCTATGTCAGACATTCAGGGAGTGGATGAGGAAGAAGACTGAAAGGATATGAAGGATCCTTTCCAATGGAGCCGAAGGGAGGACTCTCCTGGTGGCTCCAAGGACATCTACTGTGCTGGGAAGAACTGATCAAGCAGAATAGATCTACGATCCAAAGTGTATTGTGTGAGGGCAGCTAGCCCATAATAAGAACCTTTGAGGGCTTTGGAGGGGAAGGGAGGCACTGCCGAAATCAGCAGAGCATACAGTCATGGCCATCGTGGTCATACAAGATGGCACTGATGCCAGCAGGGAGGGAGGAGGGAGGGGAGCACATCCTGGGTCCACTTCGGGCAGCAGAACAGACAGTACTGGTGACAAGGGCATGTGTGAGGGCTGCTGTGGTAACCAGAATCCAAGATGACTCCAACTTCAGGCTGGAGTGAGTAGGAAGATGACAGGGTCAAGTAGACAAGCAGGTTTGGAGAAAGGAGTCGCTTCCCTAGCATATGCTGCCCAGCCCCTTAGTAAATTCAGCCATTTACATCTGTTAGAGTTTGTGGGTTTTGTTTTATTTGTTTGCTTTTTGAGACAGGCTCTCTATATCCTCGGCTGGCCTTGGACTCACTAAGCCACCTAGATGACCCTGAGCACTTGGCCCCTCCTCCCTTCCCCACCTAAGGGTTGGGATTACATTAATGGCTTTTATAGCCTGGCCCTCCTCCAGGATGCATTGTATATGTATGTGTATAGGAAAAGAAATTAAATATTAGATATAATTACATACATTTTCTTTGCATGTCATATATATTATATATATTACACACACACACACACACACACACACACACTGGAAAAGAAAATGAAACAGCCTGACATATACTCAGAGCACTATATTTGTAATTGGCCCAGGGTATGTAGAGAGTGGAGGCTGGAGGGAGGGGCTTATCTTGCTTCATTTGATAAACAAATTCAGTTTGTGCAACTGATAATTATGCACAGGTTATATTTAGATTATTGGTTTCCTGGGGCTTGTCTGTCTGTTCTAAATATACCACAGACTCCCAAATCCACTCCTGGTATTACAGATTAATGGAAGGGGTGGAACTGCTGGAATTAAATGAGTTTGGGTTTTGTTTATTTGGGAACCAGGCCTCACTATCCAGCCTGGCCTGGCCTGGAACTCACAGACACCCACTTGCCTCCCCAGTGCTGGGATCAAAAGCAAGCACCTCAACAACCAGTTTAAATGACTTAAAAAAAAAAAAAGGCATACAGTCCCGTGTGGTTTTTATATACAGGTTATCTGCCTGATAGTTTACAAAGAAAGTAACTAGAGGTAAATGTGCAAGCCAAGACTCCTAGCCACCCTGAGCAGCCAAGGTCATGGGCTGATTTTATTTGCCCTTTCCCTGGGGGAATCATTTCTTGGCTCATTACCTTGCTATTATTCTGTGGCACATCAGAAGCCCCCACTCGCCTTCCCTTAGTGCCAGAGTTTAAGCCAGCTGTGGGGTCTGAGAGGTTTGTGTTTATTGGATTTTAATGACTCAACTAACAGGGGTCATTACTAAAAGTAATAGGAAGCTAAGACTGTGGAAATTATTGGACTAACAGGTTATTTCTAGTAGTTCCTTAGCATTGCCCTTGGATATACAACTAATTCTTAGAAGTAATTAAGAAGGATCCTTCCTCTTAATCAACTTACTAACGCTACATAAAACTACTCCTGTGTTATTGAAACCCCTCAGTAGCAGAAGGAATGGTATATACACCAGGCTTCAAATGTGCTCCATAATCCTGACCTAACAACCTGATATTGCTATAATGCTATTAATGCCATGACTGAAATTATTTATAGTTAGCACTAGTTAGTATCATATCTATCATGCTTCTATTACCTCTGAAAGAATCACCTTTTTCCCATCTTGGATACAAATACTGACACTGAAAGAGACCTTAGAGAGTAGACTGTCCTTTTAATTATTAACCTATCACGGTTTGCAATTATCCAAAATGGTGTTTATTAGGTTGCAAAAGATTTCCTAAGGTAGTGATTTCTGAGTTATATAAAATTAATATAAATACATACACTTGAGTATGTGTGAAAGGAATAAATTTCATTGATGTATGGGCATAAGTAACTTGGTATGTATTTTCTACTTCAAATCTAATGGGATAGAGAGAAAAAATGCAGTCATGGATATAATAACTGTATTAACCAGGTATGATGGCACACATCTTTGGTTCCAGCACCCGGGAAGCAGAGATAGAACTCTGTGAGTTCCAGGCCAGCCAAGAGCACATAGTACCTGTCTCAGTTTTTTTTTTTGTTTGTTTGTTTTTTTTGTTTTTCGAGACAGGGTTTCTCTGTAGCCTTGGCTGTCCTGGAACTCACTCTGTAGACCAGGCTGGCCTCAAACTCAGAAATCCGCCTGCCTCTGCCTCCCGAGTGCTGGGATTACAGGCGTGCGCCACCACGCCCGGCCTGTCTCAGATTTAAAAAGTACTTTTTCATGTGCCTCTGTGTATGGTATGTATGGAGTGTGCATAATTGTATGTGTGAGCACACATGCTGTTTGGGTGCACCTATGTGCCCATGGATGCCCAAAGTTGACATTGTAAATCCCCTTAGATCATTTTCTCTCTTATTCTCTGAAGCAGAAGCTCTCATTCAAACCCAGAACTTGCCCAAACAGCTAGTCACCATGCTGTGGGGACCCCTGTCACTGCCTTCTCAGGCTGGGATTAGAGGCCAGCCACCATGCCAGCCCAGCATTTATGTGGGTTCTGGGGAATGGAATTCAGGTCTTCAGGCTTGCAAGGCAAGCATATTAACTAACAAGATACCCCACCTCCCCAGATAACATTTCTTATTCTGCTTTCAAAGTCTTCCTGATCTCGCCTTGGTCAGTTTTTCAGGTTCACCTGTCTTCCCTCTGCCCAAACAACTTTTTCTCCTCTTGTTGTCTACGTCTTAACATTTTTTTTTTTTTTTTTTTGCTTAGGGGCCTATGTACTAGGGAGATCTAATGGGAAT
Source organism: Mus minutoides (assembly GCA_902729485.2). Taxonomy (NCBI): domain Eukaryota; kingdom Metazoa; phylum Chordata; class Mammalia; order Rodentia; family Muridae; genus Mus; species Mus minutoides. Next base: position 62,171 of record LR752550.1, on the reverse strand, counting down.
CACCTCTCCTCATTCTTAGCCACGATTATTGTGCAACCAACTATTTCATGCTTTGTCTTGGAAGCCTGTCTTTCTGTCCTTCCCCACTTTCAGGCCATGGGGGGGTTTCAGTAGTTCCCCAGTGGGTCTCTGGGACGATGCACTCTTGGCCTGACCCACGAGGCACTGTGCTGTGTGTTTAATCCCCAGTTCCTACAGGGGGCTGCAACACAGTAGGAACCAGAAAAGAGAACAGATAAAAGCATCGAGGGCTGAAGATTTTGCAGTTCGCAATGTACAACTTTAAACAGTACCGCATACTTACAGAAATAAAGCTGTCTTTAGAAGTTATTTCTCAGCTAAGGATGTAGTTATGTTGGTAGAGGGCTTGTCAATAAGCTATCAAATCAATATTCCATGTTGAGTACCACATAGGGCTGGAGAAGGCCTATAACCCCTGCATTCTGAAGGATCAGAAGTTCAAAGTTATCCTTTGTTACATAGTGAATGTGAGACCAGCCTGGGATACATGAGACCACACACACACACACTCAGATAATTTCTCTAGGAAAAGATCACACACAGCCTGGCATCAGTTTGGAATGAGACTAAATTCCTAGCATTGCTGTATGTTCATTTTTTTTCCCCAGCAGGTTGAATAAAGTGTACAATCCTTTGACTTTAAACACAAATGATAGATGTTGTATAAAAATCCTACCAATCCAAGCAACTGTAACTCCCAACCTGTAGGCTTTATATTCAGCAAGTTAAAAGGGAGGAAGCCTTTAAATTTTCTTGTTATTATGAAATGTGTGTGTGTGTGTGTGTGTGTGTGTGTGTGAATTTCCCCTAAGGAACATGGGATTTGGTCTAAGTATTTTATGTTTGAAATTATGCAAAAAAAAAAGACAATTTGAGTTATTTTTTAGTATCAAACTGAATCTTATCCAGGTTTAAGCTCTTTCCCGTCTCTAAGTCAAACAGTGTATTTGTTTTAAGAACAAAAGAGGCAATAAAATAGCCTGGGTGTGGAGGAGGGAAGTGGAGCCTAGGCCAAAGTCCCTGGAAAGGTTGGGAAAAACAGCCTACAGACAGGTGAGTCCCAGGGTACCTCAGTTCTGGCGACTCTAAAGCACACATCTTCAGCCATATATCAAACACAACTTTGTAGCCCATCATGGTAGCCCATGCCTTTAATCCTAGCACTTCATAAACAGAGGCAGGTGGACCTGTGAATTTGAGGCCAGCCTGGTCTAGTGAGTTCCAAGGTAGCCAGAGATATAGGGAGATCCTGTTTCGATCAAAACAAAATGAAAAACAGCGCCCGTAGCCCCAGCACTTTCAGAATGCGGAGGCATGAAGATTCTGAGCCACTAGCTCAGGAGGCTGGGTCAGGACGCTTGCCCTAAACTCAAAGTCAGCCTGGGCTGCAGGAGACAAACTCAAGAGTGTTTTAAAAACGAAACAAAAACCAGGGCTAATGAGGTGACTTCGTGCAAACAATGCTTGCAGAAAGTAAGAGAGCTGAGTTTGATGCCCAGAACCTACATAAAATAGCAAGTGTGGTGGTGTGATTTGTAGATCCAGTCCTAGAGAGCTGGAAGACAGGATCACCTCTGGGGTTCTGCTAGCCTAGTTCACTAGAGCTCTAGGTCAGTGGGATACCCTGTCTTGAAAACCAAGGTGGGAGCCTGAAGATGTAATTCAAGTATCATGAACACTGACTGCTCTTCCAAAGGACCCAGCATCCACATGCCTACTTACAACCCGCTATTACTATAGTTCAAGGGGATTTGGTTCTCTCTTCTGGCGAGTGGTACAGAGACATATATATACAGGCAAACCACCTGTACACATTAAATAAAGCAAAATTTAAAAGCCAAGGAGGATGGCAAGAAATGACACCAGAGTGTGTGTGCCCTCTGGACTGTACACAAACGTGCACACATGTGCACGATCACAGGTATCCGCACGAATAGCCAAGCAATAAAGAACAGAGAAATTTAAAAGACAAACGGGAACGAGAAACTTTTGTTATGTATCTTATGCTGGGAGGAAGCACAAGAATTATATAACAACAGACTTTTGGGGTAAGGTCGAAGAGAGGCAAGAACACATAAATTCAAGGCCCAGGTTCCTTGCAGGTTCACTAAGACACTGGAAGCACTATTAACCATTCGTGAGCCCACTGCTAGTGAGGGCATCAGCAGTGCTCTGTGGAATCTGCGGATCATCTAGCCGCGGGTTCGAGACCTGGCCCGGCTGGTTCGGCCTCTGCTCGCACCCCAGGCCCTAGCCCGCCGCTTACTGTGGGGCTCCATGGTCAGCTGCTCCCGGGGGCCCTCGGGCCCAGCCCTGGCGGTGCCGCCCTCCTAACGCTTGTCTTCGGCTGGCGTCTCTCGGGTTGCCCTGACAACCGGGGACGGGCGGGCGGGGCCCGGCGGACGGCGAGAGGGAGGGACCAAAAAGTGACGTGGAAACGCAGAGCGGCGCACGGGCGGGAGTGGCGCAGGGGGGTCGGGACCCGGGAGCGCGGTGGCTTCAGCAGAGCCGCGCCCGGAGCTGGGGAACGCTCTGTCAGCTCCTCCAGGGACCACGCGAACGTCCGCCGGGCTCGGAAAGCTCCCGCCCAGGCTCTGGGAGGCCTCGGCGGCCGCCGCTGCAGGTAACGGCAGGGCAGGCGGCGGGGGAGCAGGGAGGCCGCGCACCTGTTGCGGCCCCGCCCGACCAGGCACAGCTGAGCGGGAGGGCGCCCCCAGCTCCGGAAGGAGAACGGGAGCTCCGGCCTGAGATCTTCTGGACCCTGGTGGGTTAGGTCTAGGATGACCTGAGACGCCCGAGTGAGGGTCAGAACAGACCCTGCTCCAGCCGGAGGACACGGTCATTGCACCGCCGTAACCCCAGCTAGAGTCAGGGTTACCCCTGCATCTGGCGTCCGCCCAGGTAAGGGTCCCGATGACCCTGGAGATGCCCGGGTGAGAGTCGGGGTAGACCCTGTTCCTGCTGGAAGACCCAGCTTTTGCCTGCCAGTACCTCTCTCCAGGGTGAAGGGCTATTGCTTCAGGATGTTGCCCCAAGTCATGGTCCGGACTCGGCCTTTGTGCGTGGCAGCTCTTTTTCAGGATGGGTTCCCTGCACCGGGATGTTGTCCCAGGTCAAGGCTAGGATGACCCTAAGACTCCGGGTTTGGGTGCCCTCAGCTCCTCCTGGAGGACTCGTCCTTTGCACCGCATGTTTCAGAGAGGGGTGTTCCGAATCCATTTGCCTAGGTGAGGGTGCGAAAGCTGCTCCTGCCTCTATTGTAGGCCAAGGCTGTCTCCTGAAACTCCGGACACTTCCTCCCCTAGCCTGCTCTGTCTGTCATCCCCACTGTCACCTATCATATTTCAGGCTGTGGGCCCCTTGTGGGATCTTGGTAATTGGTTTAGTTGTGTGTGTGTGTGTGTGTGTGTGTGTGTGTGTGTGTTACAATACTCCTTTTTCCTGTTGATTTTTTTAGGGGGAGAAGGGGAGTCCCAGAGTCAGCCAAATTGTGTAGGATACAGGTTTCAAAGACCCTGATCTAGGTTTTCCTTTAAGAAAGGTGTGAAGGGGGGGAAAAAAAACACTAGGAATTTTTATCTGGTATGTTGTAGAATTTTCAAACCACCCCAAAGAGTGTCATGGATTAAGGAGAGAAGGGGGAAAGCAGAAGGAAGAAAAATGGAGAAGAGATAAGGAAGGGAATGAGAAAGCGCAGAGGAACAGGGAAAATTGTAGGATTGATTTACCAGTCAGCTCTGGAGATTAAAGGCCTTCCATTAATCCCTACTGCTGCCATAGACAGGACTAGAGAAAAATGGAAGGCCCAGCCAGCTCTATTGGGGTCATATAAGTGATTACTCATCTTTGCCAGTAGAGAGATTTCTACCGGGTGGCTGTCAAGGACTCGGGGGAGAATTACTTTCCCCAGGGAGTCATTCAAAGCTTAGTTGAATCCAAGAAGCATCTATTCTGTGATGGAAATGGACATTTATTATATTCTGCCAAATTAGGCTTCCCTTTCTATGAGGGTGAATTGTCAGAGCTAGGAGGCTTATGAATGGGTGTGGACAAGTTCTGTGATTTATGCAGAACTCAAACTTTCCTAGGCTAAAGTATCAAAGAGAAATTCAGGTTCCTGTAACTTAGAGGACAGAGGAGACAGAGTGAGATTCTGGGTGCTTCTGTACACAGTATTTCCCAAACATTGGTTCTCATAAACAAAATCACAGTGAAGCTTTCCCATGCAGGAAGACATGGTTATAATGGAACAGCAAATGTCACAAACAAACCTGGCAACACACACACACATACACACACACACACACAAAAGAGAAAGTTAAAATGTCAGAAAACCAGTAGCCTAGATCTTGAGGGATGGGGTCCTTTTGATTTTCTTCCCCTTAAATAAGAGTGGAGATGCTAAGGTAATAAAGACTAAATGTGGTGATTGTGTGTGGATTTCAAGATTGGAAACGTGGAAATAGAAATTACTGATGGAATAACCTTGTAATGCTTTAGAAGAGAACCTAATCCTAGAAGTGGGTGTTGAGGAAGTCTCAGTGCATAAAGGCAGTTAACTGTGAAACCAAGCTCTTCAGGGGATGTGGAGCCTTTGAACTGGCTAGGAGGAGGAGTGGAGAGGGGAAGGCACTAAAATGTCCAAGGGAGGGACAGTGTCCATCACGACAATTCCCCTCTAGCACCTAGCACCGTGTACTTACTCAGTGGATGGGAACTTCCGGGTAAGGATGTGTTTTACCCTGAGAGAAGATGCTTGTGGCCAGAACACTGTTAGTGGGCTAAAGAGTTTATTGTCACTCTGGGTTCTTTCTGCTCTTATGTCTATTTTCTTTGGCTGTCACGTTCAGAATGTTATTGGTGGTCAAATGAAAATCAAAGAGGCACTCTGTGGGGGCTTTTGCTTTGTTTTTAATTTTCAAGTTTCTTTGTGCACAGAGCTGTGACATCATTTCTTAGCTGACGTGTAACTCCAGGTAGCAAACCAGAGAAAGCAGCCTCAGCAGGGAATAACAAGGTAGCAGGAAGACTTAAAAAGTGAAAGCTTTCTTTTTCTTAGCTCTCTGGCCACTCCCAGATTGAAAAGTAAAGACAACTCAGAGGTTAGCTTTATTTAGCGCAAATAGGGCAGCCAGGATTACATCACTTGAGCATGTGGGTTCTGTCTCCTGCCCCCACTATCATAACTGGGAGAAGCGCTTGCTTTGAGGAGTTTTGGTTTTTAACTCTCTGCTACTTTCTGAATTCATTAAGGGGCTCAGTCAAAGGTAGGATACAACCTTGTTTCCATATCTGCTTTTCTGTTTCCCCCAAACCCATTGCAAACTACACTCAAACCACTGGGCTCCCCTGAATGACTGCCTCTCTGCTCTTTTCCCCATCCGTGGTGTGGTGTAATGGGGCTGCAGTATCTGACTGTTTCTCCTCCCTCCCCAGCACATCTTCTAGGGGAAGCCTCGTGCCCATTTGAAGAACTTCTCTCCCACTAGAGGGACTCTACAGTGAAGCACTTAGCTAAAGCCACGCTTTTCCTGTAATAGTTATCTCTCGTTTTGTTTTTGGATCTTGAGCCTGATCAAGCTTTCATTTTCTGTTCTATAAACCCATCCCTTTAATAAGGAGTGGGCTTTGGCTTGGATGGGAAGGTAACAGAGAGGACAGCTTCCGGTCTTTTCGTTAGTCTTTATTTCTCGGCACACCTCTTTGGGAAAGCCGGGAGCCTCTGTTGGTTCATTTATAGTTTAGTGAGAATCAGAATAAACTGTGTAGTTGTAGGGACTGGAAAATAATTCAGTTGGTAGACAACTTAGCCTACACTAAGCCCTGGGTTCAGTTCCCAACAAGTATAAACTGAATTCAGTGTCCCACCATGGTAACCCCAGCACTGGTGAGGTAGACAAAGAAGATTAGCAATTGAAAACCATTCTTGGTGACATAGTGAGTTCAAGGCCAGCCTAGGCTATGAGACCCGGTTTCAAGTAATAAAAATAATGTGTTAGTAGATATGGATACTAATACCTTCCATGTGGCAAAACACCCATTAGGTGTGGAGTTTTAAGTAGAAAGGGAAATGTTGGCATAGGGCAAACACTTAACGAACAGCAACTGTGCTACCCTAATGTAGGGTACATTAGCGTGTACCCTAATGTGCAACCCCAGTGTCCTTGTCTCATAAATAGAGTGGTGGGTGTGAGGGCAAGAGGGCTTCCCTGTCAAAGGATTACTTGGGCAGTGGACAAAAGGCAACAGAAAGCAAGTGTGGGCAGTAATTGGTGCTGGCTGAATATGTACAGATGCATGCATAGAAGAGACAGACTTGAAGCTAGAGGTGCTAGGATGAGATTACAGAGAGTCTAGGGACGGAGTCTTTCTTTAAAAGGAATAAAAAGTTGGGTCAGTGCTGTGATCATTTTCCATTTGTAAAGGATCAAAGATTAGTGGGAAGTCAAAATTAGAGACAGAGAAACAAAATGGGAGGGGCTTTTGGTTTTGTTTAAGGTATGAAGACAAGGTCACTAAGAGTGGGTGCTGGTGATTGTGGAGCCAGTGTCACAGGAGGAGGGAGCCACTGGTGTCATAGGAGAGGGGTGAGCCCCCAGAGGGAGCAGAGCTCAGAGGTCTTGGTGACACAGGGTGGAGGAGAAGCCAGGCCATCTCTCATGTCTAACATGATGGGGAAGGTGGGCTCTCCTACTGTTTGTTGAAGTCTAGAACCCAAAAGAAGGGAGCAAGCTTTATAAAGAATTTGATCAACGGTGGTCTATGTACTAAGCTCAGGTTGAAGTATGAGCGCATTCATGTTGCATTTCCTATAAGCAATAGTTAGACATGTGAGTCTGCAACCTCTAAAAGAAGTCTGTGTAAGCCAGGAAACTGTACCAAGTGTTTGGGACCATTTTCTCCATAGGAACTTTAGTGAGAAAAAGGGATTCAGGAGTCTGGGGCACATATATTTTACAACGGAGCGGGATGGTGGTAGGAGAGCCCTAACGGACATGCCAGGGAGTAAGCTGGGGCTGTGAGAAGGGCCCAGGAGTGCGGGTCTGGTCAGCCCCTCAAATCACTGGGCCTTCCCAGCCCCCTCCATTAGTCCTACCAGCCCCACCCATACTCCACCCTCCACCGGCTCCTGGTCATTTCTAAAGTGACTGCAGAATGACACACATTGTCAGCAAGAAAAGAAAGCTGCTTGGTATTGTAGGGCTCGGGGTCTCCATTTAGGACAATAATTCATGAAAAATGTAACGTCAGAAGTTGGTCTAATGATGCCTTGAGCAGGGACCACGGTGTGGTACTTGGCTGTTTATAGCAGAGCATGGTGGTGAATGGCTGTAGTCACTACACTCAGGTGCTTAGGGCAGAAGGGAAAGGGTAGCCTGGGCTACATAGTAAAGCTCATCTTTCCAAATAAGTAAACAAATGACTTTTTAAAAGTTTAATAAGATGGCTAAAAGTTTATTTTGCAGATTTCAGAGGTAAAATAAAAATGTCATATTTCTTGGTGAGATCTCAGCTGTATTGAACTGAAACCTACATGTTCATTCAGAAGTAAGCCACACTAGCATTCTGTTAGTGCTCTGTGCTAACCCTTCTTTAAGGGGCCCTTAAAATAATACCACACAATCGAAATTAATTTATAAATAATATTGAAAAGCACCATGGTGAAAGTTTGTAGCCAAACCCTTTATTTTCACACTTCACTGTGAGGAGTTCCATGTATAAATATTAAGAAGTCTTTCTGGCCATGTACTTTTTAATCCTAGCACTTGGGAGGTGGAGGCAGGAGACCTCTGTGAGTTTGAAGCTAACGTATCAAGTTCTAGGCCAGCCAGGACTATGTAGAAAGACCTGTCTCAACAAACAAACATGCCAATAAAAAGTCTAAATCCAAAAAGATTTAAATTATAATGTATGATTTTTTTTTTTTTTTGGTTTTTCGAGACAGGGTTTCTCTGTCTAGCCCTGGCTGTCCTGGAACTCACTTTGTAGACCAGGCTGGCCTCGAACTCAGAAATCCGCCTGCCTCTGCCTCCCGAGTGCTGGGATTAAAGGCGTGCGCCACCACGCCCAGCTAAATTTTATTTTTAATGGATGGTCTGCTTGTGTGCATGTCTGGGTCCCTCATGTGCCTAATGCCAGAGGAGGATGTTAGATTCCCCTGGAACAAGGGTTTCAAATGGTGGGGAGCATTCATGTATGTGCTGGGAACTGAACCCAGGTCCTTTGGAAGAACAGCCAGTGCTCCTAACTGCTGAGCCATCTCTCTAGTCCTAAAGATGATTCGTTTACTTAAATTCAATGTCAATGTTTTTGAAGTCTAGAAATAAGATTTAAAAAATAAATTTTGAATCTTTACCTCATCTTTTCCAGAGAGATTTTTAATGGCTACTGCAAAACAAATATGATATATGTTGGAGAAGGCGGGGCCTATGAGAACATAGGCAGAGAAAGACTGCATCTTGCTGGGTAGCCCAGCCCTGTCTTGAACTTCTGGTCTTGTCTCAGACTTGGGCCCACTGGGGTTACAGGCCTCGGCCACCACAATCAGCTTTCTGAGGACCTCAGGAACATGACCCCATTGTGTCATTGGAATCATTCCGTAGCTGAGAAAGTACATATGCTAAATATTTGACATGTAGCCCTACAAGAGCAGTTAGAACCGTACCTTTCAAATACATAAGCAAGACTCGAAAACAGGCCTGTACCTGTTTTACTTTAAAAACATCACTTCATTTAAACTAATTATATGTGTATATTTGTGTATATATGTATGTATGCAATGCATCATAACACAGCATGCATTTGTAGAGGTAAGAGGACAGCTTCCAGCATTCTGTTGTCAGTAATCAGGCTTGGCCAAAAGTATCTTTCCCCACCCTCATTTAAACACTATCTGAACACCTCCTATGGGGTCAAATATTTCTTCCACCTGTACCGATACCATAGAAACCTGTTTTCTTTTATTTTTTGAGACAGGGTCTCACCGTGTAGTTTTGGCTCTCCTAGACCAGGCTGGCCTCAGACTCACAAAGATCTGCCTGCCTCTGCCTCTTGGGTGCTGGAAGTTAGGGCATGGGCCACTGTACCCAGCCAACCTCCTGTTCATTAAGGAAATTGGAACATGGAGTGCTTGCATGGCTCAGCGGGCACCATACACTTATCCAGGATCAAGCTGGGGCCAGACTGCCTCACTTCAAACACCTGCTGTATCACAGCCAAGGTGGTAAAAGCTGGATAAATTAACCAAACCTCTGAAGGCTTACATTTCCTCATTTGAAAAAAATGGGACTAATAAAGTAAACCCACTTGGGGTTCTTAAGGGTTTAAAGGAAATAATCCATATAAAGTGCTTAAGTGCTTATCAGCATCTGGCATAAAGTAAGCGTGCTGTGAGCGCTAATCAGCAGAATTATCATCGGCAGCATTGTTAGTCCATCTTCAGGAGTGTGTGGACCCGCGCTCTCCGACTGTGGTCTGCAGACAGTGCTGGCTCCAGCCAGCCCTTCTGTCAAGGCTACATTGGAGAAGCAATGAGTTCATTCACACTCGGGTGCCAGCTTCTTAGCTTACCATACATCAGCACTTTGCATAGAATTGCCATGGGATATTGGACCCATGATCACACGCTCCAAAAAAGCAGATGGCCTTTTATCCTGAAAGCATCGAGCACTCCTTTGCAGTCTTCATTCCTTCTCGTTGGTAAGTTGTAAGTATATTGCTTGTCGCTTCAGCAAATCCTTGCTGATCACACAGCCCACGCACAGCCTGTATCTGTTTTCCAGGAGTTGCAAAGATAACCCTGGAACTACCTCTAAGCTAGAGCAAGAGGGAGATGGGTAAGTGTGGGAAGTGGCCCGTTTTGAGCACACAGCGTTTGCTGGGGTTTTATAGCCTGGTCACGTGGGCTCCTGCTTCCATGAGAAGGCAGCATACTGCCTGTTACCCCTCCAGCATCATGTGGCACCACAGAGGTCAGTGTTTCTGTTCTTAAAACACCATTTGAATCTTATAGAAATATGCAACATCCGAATGAAAAAATAACTTTTAAAGATTATTATTAAGAACCCATCTTCTTGTAACTGAAAGTGGGAGTCACAAAAAATGTGGCAAAGTAAAGGGTTTCTGGACACAGAGCAACTCTAGATTAATTCAAAATCTAACTGGAAATGAATCTAGATGTTTCTGGCATTGCTTTTCTTTGTTGCATTGTGCAGCTTCGTGGCAGCCTTGGTCCTGAGCATACAACCTATACACTTTGTTTTGTGCCAGCAGAAAACCCAGTGCCAACAGAAAATCCAGTGCCAACAGGCTCTGTCTGGAACACTAGGGCTCAGATTCCAAACCATGTGTGCTACAATGGCAGGTGCTCTGTTTGGTGTCTCTTTGTGGTATATGTGTAGAGGTGTCTGTGCACATGGGCATGCGACTGGAGAGACCAGAGGTCATTGTCAAGGGTTTTCCCCAGTGACTTCACCTTATATTTGGGGACAGGATTTCTAGTTGCACCTGGGGCTCACCAACTTGGCCCAAACTGGCCAGCAAACCTGTCTCTGCCCCTCTTCCCCCAATGAGATTACAGATACACAACTCCACACTCAGCTTTTCGTGGATGCTAAGGGTCGAACCCGTGTCCTCATGCTTGAGCAACAGGTGCCTGCCTTTTAGTGTCCTCTTGTGTATCCAGAGACTTCCGCCGTTATGAACACAGTGCTTTAGCTACTGAGAACCAAGAGCGGTTACCTTGTACCATCTTCCCTTAGTGTGCCTCGGATTACTGTGCCTTTTGGATTCTGGTATGGTAGAATCCTTGTTTTTAAAAACTGCTGTTTGTATTACTCACTTAAATTTCAGGGCGAGAATTATATAAAATTCGGCCTAGGACAGAATTTTCTAATATTGAAGTCTCCCTAAATGTACTTCTGCCACTTATATTATGAATTTGTACAAAGAAACTGACATTCTCAGCAATTAATGATTCTAAAATCAAAATGTCAGTTAACCTTAAAAAACACTGAAGAGGCTTCCTTTCCAGCAGTATATCCAGCCAAGATTTTATTCTTTGTGCAAAAATAAATTCATCTCATTAGTATGCAATTTTGCTTTTAATAAAAGGTGATACTATACATATGCCAAAGAATTATTTTAAAAGTGAATTCTGGGGTGCTGGAGAGATGGCATAGTGGTTAAGAGCACTGGCTATTCTTCCAGAGGCCCTGGATTCAATTCCCCAGCACCTATAGGGCAGCTCAAAACCATCTGTAACTGTAGTCCTATGAGATTCAGTGCTTTCTGCTGGTGTTCCAATACATATGCAGATAAAACACTCATATACATTCATTCACACATACATCTTTTTAAAGTGAATTTCTTTATGATCTATGATCAGTAAATGTTTGATTTGTTTATTGATTTTATGTACCTGAATACCCAGAGTCACAACAAAGTTTCTGAGGTTATAAAGGGATGTTGAGCAGAAAAGGCTAAGAAGCTTTGTAGAAGATCTGTCTAATCATTTGCTCTTATGTGCAAACACATGAGTCATGAATGATTTACTGAAGTATAGATCTTGAGGGAACATCAGAGAGATCAAAATCTTGGAGAGCTTTTACAAAAACGAGTACATTTTGCAAATTGGCTACATATAAAGTTGGGCATCATGTAAAAGAATAACTTAAAAGAGGTAAGATATTTTATATGTGTCCTGTGAACCCAATGTTGGGACCAACTGATTTGTCAGACCTACTAGAAAATAATATTAAAGGTTTTTGTTAAGAAATGTTCCTTAGCAGGTGCTGGAGACACCGGTGGTTCAGTGGTTAAGAACATTTGTTGCTCTTCCAGAGGACTCAGGTTCAGTTCCCAGCATCCATGTGTCAGCTCATGGCCATCCATAATTCCAATTATGGGATCCAACTCCCTGCAAAGCACAAGGCATACACGTGGTGGACAAACATGCAGGGCACCAAACTAAATATAACATAAATATAAAAAATATAAAAAGGAGAGGTGCTCCTTAGCTAGTAATAACTCTTAGGGGTTTGTTGTTACATGAATTGGGTTTACTGGTTTCTCCTGCTGTGTGCAGGCGTTGTGGTATGTGCCTTAACCTTACATGTGCCTTCCTGGTTTCTCCAGAGCTGGATCTCATGGGCAACTTTAAAAACCTAAAGTCAGGTGATGTAACCTCCCCTAGGCCTGAAGCAGGCCTGTTCAGATCTTGCAGCTACTGAAATGAGATCACCTGTGGTGTAGCCTTCCGACTTAGGAGGCTCCCTTTGTTATGTCAACTGCGCACATTTGTCTTGGCCTCCATATTCCTCTCGACTGATGCAGTCCTTGACTGCGGATAAATGCCTAACTTCGTTTCGCTCCCATTTTCCACTGTCAACCCCTAGCGCTGGGCCAACGCTGACTCAGTCTAGCCAGTATCCCTTTGCACCTTCCGCAACAATTAAAAAAAGTAAAGTTTAAAGCCTAACATGAGTGCCTGTTGCTCACCGTGCCAGATACGTCTTCTTAACCTTTTCCTGTAGAGCTCTACCAAGACAGTGCTCTCTCAGTTGATCTACCCATACTCAGGTCGCTGTTCGGGCACCACCTATAAGCTGCCCACGGCTTACGCTATCTGGCTTCCTGGGGGGGAGTCCAGAGCTGTATGGGAATGAACGGTCTAGGGGAATATGGAGGCCAAGACAAGGCCCCAAAGTTTAATGGGAGTTTGTGCTTATAAAGAGGGTAGGTAGGCCTACCACCGCCAGCCCATCTAGGCACCTGGATCCAGCCTGAAGATGACGTGCAAGGTGCAGGATGCGTCTCTGGAATGTCTCAAAGGTATCTCAACAGGTGGCAGGATTTTGGTGAAGTACAGCGGCAGTTGACATATAACAAAAGGAGCCTCCTAAGTCGAAAGGCTACACCACGGGTGATCTCATTTCAGAGGCCACAAGATCTGAAGCGGCCTGCTCCAGGCCTGGGAGAGGTTAGTTACAAGGTGAGGGAAAGCACAACAGTATTGAAGAAACCTGGGTGCCATCAAAGTCAGGAGGGATGTAAGGAAAGGCTGACCAAGAAACGTCAAGCTGACCCATGTGTGTGTGAACAGCCTTTGTACCGCAGCACCGTGTCAGACCACTTGGGCTCTGGCTCCCTCTCATCGTTGAAATCCCCCAGCACCCAGATCTGCCTGCCTCTCCTGCATGGGCCCTGGGCCAGCTTTCCTTCTTTTAGTTGCTTGGCAATAAGATGGAGAGAGTTTCATGGACAAAGAATTTCCATTTCGACACCCCCTGAGCCTTGGCTGGACCAGAGGCCCGGGAAAGAAGCCAGCCATTCACTGCCCATTCGCACCATCCCAGCATGGCCACCATGCAGGCGTGCAGCAGGCCAAGTGTTGACTGAATTAGTGAGGAAACCTGAAAATGCAGACACTGGGGGTGAGAAGACTGTTTGGGTCATGACCGCTGCCTATGGGACAGTGTGTCAGATGTCTTCAAAGCATAAAGTTCCCGAAGGTCCTAACATGGTTCCTCTATTCAGTTACCATTTGTACTCGAGGTTCAGGATCCTAGGGATTGGCAAAGCTCCAGCAATGGTCTAAGTGAAGACCGTGGGTGGATGGGTAATCCCTCCGTGGGTGGATGGGTAATCCCTCCGTGTGTGAGGCTGTGGCCTCTCCACTGTCAGCCAGAGGCCTGTGAGGTGCTGGAGCAAGTGTAATGCCTGCTGGGTTCTGAATCTCAGGGCAGCCCTCTCATTTCTAACAGTAACTCCTGAAGGGACCAAGAACAACTTAAGTCAGTAGGTACTGGACTGATGAAATCTAAGTGCAGGTACACACTATTGAGTTTATGAATTCGTCCACTTACCCACTCCCCTCTTCTAAGCAAGGGGATATAACACGCCATTGTCAAAGAGGAAAAAAGTGTCACCATGGTAACATCCTAACGAGGTGATTAGCCATTATTCAGCAGTATCAAGAGATCTGGAACTCTGAACAGTGATGTGGCAAAATCCAGCTGTACAGGAAGGATGTAGAAGAGTCTGTAATGGGGGCAGAGAGCAGAGGGCAGGCACAGTGGTCACAGATCCCATGCATGATGGCCTGAGGAAATTTGAGAAATCTGAGGAATTTGTTAAGGACTTGTGAACTGACTTTATTTGGGGGAGCTTGATAAAAATTTCCCTGTGGTGTTAGCATCGTTCATCCAGCCAATGGACAATTAGTGAATGTCTCATATGTGCCAGGCCGTGTTGTAGATGCAGTGTGCAAAGTAGAGAGCCAGAGCCTGCTTCACAGAGCTTGCCTTCTGGTGGAGGGAAGGTACAGATGGTGAAAGGTGGTGTGAAGTGGAGAGAAGATGGCCAGGGGATCCTTTCCTGAGCCAATGACACTTGGCAAGCCTTTGTAAAATAAGGGAGTCAGGCATTGACCATCCGAGGAACATTTAAGCACAGGAGAGCAAGAACAGGACCGGAGGCTCAGGAAGGGAGCCTGGGCTGAGGAAAAGTGGAACTTCTGTGGGAGGTAGGCAGAGTGGCCCCAAACACTCCTGTTAGGGCACCCCCATTGCCTCTGGGTTTAGGAGACACTTCCTCCAGCTTCAGTAGTCTCGGGTCTTTGTAATTTTCTTTATCTCCCACTGACTACAGCCTACCAGGCTAGCCCTGGGTAGTGTGAGCTCAAGGTCCATGGTCACAGCAGGGCTCCTTTTCCTTTTGCTGTACGAAGGTGATGCTCGTGACTTTCAGGAATCAGGCACCTGATGGCACCTGTGACACCTTTGAGATGTTTTGTAGACTACTCCACTCCCCGAATCTGCTGCTGTCTACTGTCCCTTTGTGAGTTAAGTTAAAAGGACTATTTATAGGAGCAGTTGAGCTCAGTGGGAGAAAGCACAATTACTCACTGCCCACATCTTTGGAAAGGTCAAGTTGAGGTTCTGAGATTTAAAAAAAAAAAAAAAAAACAACCAGGCGTGGTGGTGCACACCTTTAATCCCAGCACTCGGGAGGCAGAGGCCTTCGGATTTCTGAGTTTGAGGCCAGCCTGTTCTACAAAGTGAGTTCCAGGACAGCCAGGGCTATACAGAGAAACCCTGTCTCGAAAAACCAAAAAAAAAAAAAAAAATCAAGGAGCCAGTGTAGATCAGTGGTGGAATGCTTATATGGTATATATAAAGCTCTGGTTTTCATCTCATTGGCATGAGAGACATATTCAAGGATAACTTCAGATATTCTGGTCTGAGCAACTGAAGGAATTAAATGAGACGGAGCTAGGTGTATGACTTTTAGGTCATGTTGGGAGCTGAGGTTCAGACATACAAAGTTTGAAGTACTTATTCAGTATCCAAAGGGGCAGGTAAGGAGAAGAAGGTTGACCATGTACGACTGGGGTACAAGGAGGCAGGGCGGGCATAAGGGAGGCGAGGGGAACAGCACCTATTATCCAGGGACTGTGTCCACAAAGACCCAACACAGAAGAGTAGACAGGAGGAACCCAGGAGAAAACAAACCGACTGCCTGGCTCTCAAACTTCATCCTTGCTTTTCTGGGAACTGCATTTCTAGAATTATCTGAGCAGACCTCATACACATAAATGACCCAAACATGGCTTTTGCTCTCAACTTCTGATTCTTGCTTAATAAGCTGTTACATACAAATGTTTGGGGTTTTGATGATGTTGTTGTTTTGTGGATACCAAACTATAACTTGTTACAGATACACTTCAAAGGACAGTCCAGAGAAACTGGGGTCACTTTGAAAAGAAGTCTTTCAGATTCAGATTTCTTATAGTAAAATGTCTATACCGAAATAATTTTAGCTAAATTTTATTTGAGTGACATATACTCTGCTATATTTGCCTGCCCAATCCCCTCTCCCCCTTCTCTCCGTCCTTTCCTTCCTTCTTTGCCTTTGAGTATCATATATCACAGATTGGCCTAAAGTTCACCAGGTAGCTGAAGATGACCTTGAACTTCTGATTCTCTTGCCTCCACCTCTAGTGCTGGGGCATGAATTTCAGAGCTTTGTGTGTATTAGAAAAGCACTCTGCCAACTGAGCTATAACCCTCACCTCCGTATTCTCTTTTCCTTCTGCGTTAATTTGCTAATGTAGGGCATAGGCCACTTGTGTATTTTTAATTACTGATAGAAAAAATAGATTCACATAGCTTATTACAGATGTAGGCTCAGTGAAGCCATGTGTCCAAACATCACTGGGCCTCAGATTTAACCTCCATTTGGGTCTCGGCCATGTCCATACCTGACACACAAGCCACAGTTACAAGAAGTCACTGACTGCTCCGGAGTCTGGGAACTTAATAGCTTGACTCCTCAAACTCACCAGTTTACACTGAAGCCCTTTGTGGACTCAGGCTCTACAAATATTTTTCAGTCAAGCCTGTCTGTCTGATTTCTAAGGCAGGGAGGAGAGCTTCCCTGAGTGAGTGACTGATGACAGGTTACGGGAGTACTGAATCACTGAAACAAGCAGAGCTCCAAGGCAACCGTCTGGTTTTGGCTCTTCTCTGCTCAAGGAAGTATGAGGACAACGTTCTGCTGTGGTAGCTTACAGTGATAATGACCCTGAGTTGCTAGGAAAAGTTAAACTGTGGGTATATGTTATCTCAAGGCTGCAAGGTACCCCACCCAGGAGCATGGCAGCATCACCTTCTAAGATTGCTTGGGTTGAGCAGGCTACTGAGAGTACTTGCTTAGGGCTCGGGCATGCTTGGTCGCCCTAGGGCACCTTCCTTAGCACTCTCAACTTGGAGGCTTTTGCTGTTTATCCACTGCTGTGGCCTGAATATCCCGGAATGGTAGCCAGCTCCAGAGCAGAATGTTTGATGGTAGCCACCACGGGAATGACTCAACATCACTTCACTGTGTCTCTTTGTCACGGCTTGGACTCCTTTCTCTTGGCATAGTGGCCATCTTACATTCCACCATAGCTGTAAAGTGGTGTGAGCACAAGATGTGAGCCCCAGGTGTTTCTCCCTGAGGGCTAGAGTGGCCATTCCTTTTGTCATGTTCAAAGACAGCTGTAGCTTCCAAGCAAATAAGAGTTTGTTCAAAGCCATGTGTGAGGAACAAACCAGGAGCAACAGATTTAGATTGTCCTGAATACCAAGTTCCAAGAACAGACGAGAGTCAGATCAGTACATTTGCCAAACATGAGTGAGGATGTCAGTTAGGTGGGCCGGAGAGCCAGGGAATCCCTGCTTCAGGCTCCAGATGTCAACATCCTTAGCTCTGGGTCGCATGGAAGCCAGTGGTCTGCTCAACAGTGACCTTCCGTTCCAAGCCTTGCTTAGTAGGAGTAGGAAGTTAGGTCCAATGCAGTGGTTGGTAGTGAGCGTCTACTAAGAGGACTACTAAGAGAGCAAGATAATTTTGACTATCCAAACAGTTGCATCTCTCTACAACCATGAAGGTGTGTAGCCATTAGCCTTCAGGGAACAGCCACACGCATGTGACTTAAGTTCTGTGGGACTGTACTGATTATACCCAAGTGCATACCAGAAATGAACAGAGACATATTCAATAAACATGGTAGCTGCACTATGCCTTTTACATTTATTTTTATTTATTCTTTCAACTAAATAATTATGTATGAGTGTTTGTCTCCATGTATGTCTGTGTGCCACATGAGTGCAGTTTCCAAGAGGACCAGAAGAGGGCATCAAAAGCCCTAGAACTTGAGTTACAGATGGTTGTGAACTGCCATGTGGGTGCTAGAAATCAGTCCTAGGTCCTCTGGGAGATCGCTACTGCTCTTAACTGCTGAGCCATTGCTCCAGTCTCTTATGCTTGTTTTTAAAAGTAAAATTGTTAAGAAGTAGTTCCTAAGGCAATCAGGGATACAGTGTAATAGCAGCTTAACTTACAAGGATTACAAGGGTGAACTCTGAGATGTGATTCTAATTAGAACAGAAGAAAATGTGAGCCGGAGGCTGAAACTTCGCTCCCTAGCAGGGTCTGCTGCTTAGACCTACTGAAGTCAGAGTTTGCCTGCCTGGTGTCTCAAGCTGCCTTGTTTCCTGCCTCTGTCTGGGTAGTCTCATCTCACCCTAGGAGCTGTGAAGGGAAGAGAGTCCACGCTGTAATCCCATGTTTGCATTATGCAATATTGTAATTCCATTTTATTTTGGAAATGGGATGCATTTTTCAGAACCCTACTAAGAGCTGGGAATGTCCAGTTCCCCACCCATGAATACCTCTGCCCTATAACCCTAAGAGCTGGGAATGTCCAGTTCCCCGACCCATGAATACCTCTGCCCTATGTAGGTATATGTGTTCTGCCTGGTGCCCACAGATGCTTCTTGAGTGACTGACTGACTTCTCAGAACCTACTGGGCCAGCGAGCAGATCTTTTCTACCTCCTTATTAATAAGGGTCAGCCGAGGAGGCAGTGGAAGGCTGGCCCTGTAGGCTTCCGGTGGCACAGTACTGTGAAGAGTGAGTGGGAGGTTACTGCTGTTAGTCTTGTTTTATGACTTTTTTTTTTAACTTGCATTTTCCATGTTGTTGATTTTGTTTTGAGTTTCACCTGGCTGATATGAGAAGGGACTTTCCCCAGCGTCACTAATTGGCTTATTTTCCCCTGTTAATCTTTAGTAATTAGAGATAGACGAGGAAAAAAATGCCTCACTTGACATGTAAAGAATATGTCCTTGGTGTAGATTTTACCTTTTCCTAGGCAAGCTGTCTTTGTCTAGATTAAAAATTATCTTTTATTATTTTGGCCCTGACTTGTTGGGGTTCACACCTAGGAATCTCAAAAGGTACACTGGAGACTTATGCTTTAATTAAACAAAGGCCATATCAGCAAAAGATGGGGAAAAAAGAATACGTTCACTTAGCTTGCTGGCATTTCTAAACCGGCTTGAGCAAAAGTAGCATGTCAGGTTTCTTAAATGGTTCTTTGCACTCAAGGCCTGCTGGGTAATAGGAAACTTACCAGGGTTTAGGGACCACTCTCCAGACAGACACAGCTCTCCCCTTTATAAAGTCCGCGCTCTTTGTCTTGGGATTAGGTGACCACGTGACTGATTAGCCTCACAATTCCCATCAGGCTCCCTGTTGCTTTCCATTCACAGCCTCTGTGAGCAGAGGCCTGGACAGAGGTCAGCGGAGGAGCACCAGGCTCAGTGAGGATCATTTCCAAAGCTGCGCGCTCCGGTAAGAGCCGGTCGGGAGCAGGCAGCAGCCGGGACAGACAGTAGCTAGGTAATAGAAAAGGCTGAGTGTTTGCTTTGAGCGTGTCTTCGGTTTCTGTTTTTAACTTCTTGTATGTTACCCGATTTTACATTCATCTTTCGTGTGTTTGTTTTTAGCATGGTTTATTGAAAGCCATGTAACAGACCAAGGACGCCGAAGTGAGCCAGCACCGAGGGTAACCCAGCAACGAGGGACACGGGTTTGAGGAATTAACTCGCAGAAATTCCCGACCTGGGCCTGGGAGCCTGGCTGAGTTTGTGAGCGGGCCTCACACCCTCTCTGCAATGGGCTGCTGACCGGAGAACTGGACTGTGGAATGTGACCAGCATGAGCTCACTGCGGGAAGAAATGGATGAAGAGGAACTGGAGCATCCGAACGCCTCTCCAGAAAAACGCTATTTCCCCGAGTCCCTAGATTCCAGTGATGGGGATGAAGAAGGGGTCCTGGCCTGCGAGGATCTAGAGCTGAACCCCTTTGACGGCTTGCCGTATTCATCGCGATATTACAAACTTTTGAAAGAGAGAGAAGAGCTTCCGATATGGAAAGAAAAGTACTCCTTCATGGAGAGTCTGCTGCAAAACCAGGTTGTGGTGGTGTCAGGGGACGCCAAGTGTGGCAAGAGCTCTCAGGTGAGGAGCCACCGGGATGGCCTGTGTGTGGCCTCGAGGTTTTGCGTGTGTGTGAAATGTTGCAAACAAACAAAAAGAACATTAGCAGCCCAGGACCTTTTACTCAACCTTGGCTATTACACACGGGAAACTGTGTTGAGTGTACCTAGATTATCCTAGAATAACAATTCAGGTGACTTCATTTGTAGATGAAGTCTTAGAAGATGAAGTAGGAGTTATTTCCCCAACAGGTTTTAAAGAATTAATTACCCTTGATATTTGTTTACGTGCCAGTGGGGTTAATCAAGACACCTGACTCTTCTTGCCTTTTTCACCCTTTTTAAAAGTGTTTTTTTTTTTTAATTTTAATTTATGTGTATGAGTGTTTGGCCTACATGTATGTCTATGTGCCATGTGTGTACCTGGTACCCAAGGAGACCAGAAGAGGGTGCCAGCTCCCCCAGAACTGGAGTTGAGGACAATTGGGAGCCACCGTGTGGGTGCCTCAAACTAAACCCAGGACTCTAAGAGCATCCTCTTAACTGCTGAGCCGAGTCTCCTGCAGGGCTGTTCTTCTGTATGAAGTTCAGAAACCAAATGCACAGGGAATTTATTTTCCTCTCGTACTTCATTTGTTTATTTTGGAGAAAAGGTCTCTTGTAGCTCAGGCTGCCCTTGACTGCCTGGTCTTCCTGCCTCTTCCTGCCAGTGCTGGGATTCTGAGTGTGTGTCACGATGTCCTGCAGAAATCCTTATTTGCCTTGCAGTAAGAAATAACAAAATGGGCTGATACTATCCAGGAAAGTTAAAGGATGAATGTAGTAGCTAGGACTGCGGCCTTATGGCAGAGCACTTACCAAAAATGCCTGAGGTTTGGTTCGATTTCTAGCACACTAAAAAGATAAATTTAGGAATATAAATGTTTCCAGTATTGATGTGAGCCAAGGAAGATTTATGAACGAGGCAGAAGGTAGTGCTTTTTTTGCAAGTATAATTGTAGTGGGTCCTGAGCACCAAAGATAGACAGTTACTAAAGACTTCCTGTCCAGTTTGCTATGTTTGAACTTCAACTTTTGACTCAACTGAGGTCTGTGTTTTACATTGTAGGTTCTTATAATGAAATAATTAGACCACAGAGATTATCTGGTAAAAGAGCACAGAGGTTTTTCAGATGACAGAACTGTGGTCTGGAAGCCTTTGACAATGTGTTGGCTCAAGTTGCAAAGTCTCCTGAGTAGGTTGAAAAAGAACACTCACCCTGTGCCTGCCTCTTCAACTCCCCTCAAATGTGCTTTGGAGAATGGAGGGCTGGGCACCAATGGTTTCTATCTGGTTTATAACTGCCAGTGGTATTCACTCTGGTGAGTTATTTTTATATCAATTTACTGTAATTCATTATAAGAACTAAGTAGATATTTTTTCTGGTTTCTGTGGACAAATGAAACTTTATTTTCAGTTATCTTTTTTAAATCTTGTTTTTTGTGTTTATTTCAGATTGATAAAGAAATTTCAGTAATAGTACAGATGTTTTCCACAGCTGTCTGCTGATTCCACAAAGATAATTTGATTCAGCATTCTCTCCCCCTCACACACACGGTTTTTTAAAGATGTGTTTAAAGGATGAATGTAGTAGCTAGGACTGTGGCCTCATAGCAAAGTACTTTCCAAAAATGCCTAAGGCCTAGGTTTGATTTCTAGCATACTAAAAGGATAAATTTAGTTTTTGTTCCAAAACTTTTAAAGGTGTGTGTGTGGTTTTTTTGAGACAGGGTTTCTCTGTATAGCCCTGGCTGTCCTGGAACTCACTTTGTAGACCAGGCTGGCCTTGAACTCAGAAATCCACCTGCCTCTGCCTCCCGAGTGCTGGGATTAAAGGTGTGCACCACTACACCTGGCTATTTATTTTTATTTATGTGTGTGTGCACGAGTGCACGCATGCCCTTAGAGACCAAAAGAAAAACTATAGGTGGTTGTGAGCTGCCCAGTGTGAGTATGGGAACCAAGCTCTGACCCTCTGAAAGAGCAGCAAGCTGACTGTAGCCTGAGCCATCTCTCTAGCCCTTATCTGTACCTTTTAGACTACACTGAGGTAAGGTAGCACACACCTTTAATCCCAGCACTATGAAGTAGAGGCAGGTGGATCTTTCAGTTGAGTCAAGCCTGGTATACATAGTGAGTTCCAGGACAACCAGAACTATGTAGGGAGACCATGTCTTGAAGAAAACTGAGAATGAAGTACTTGAAAGGCCAAGGTAGGAGAATGAGCAGTTGCAGGCCAGTGTGGGCTACAGAACAAACTGTCAAGGGGAGGAGGGAAGAAGGAGGAGGTGGCATGAGGCATGATGCCCTTCTCTCAACATAACAATAAGGATCAGAAAAAGGGAGGTAATGTTGGTGTCTTGCTTTTTCCTGGCTTCTGGGCATTCATATTTTCTAGGTGGGATATCATAAAAACATTGAAATCATCCTCCAAAATGAATCCAGAATTATGTTGTATCTCACTGTCATTTAAAATTCCTTTAGTTTGAAACCGTGTCTCCTCTGTCCCTCATGACCTTGGCATTTTCAGGGCACAGTGAGTTCTGACCTGAGGTGTCATGGGTGGGTTCGAGCTGTACCTGTGGCAGGAAGGCAGCACTGGAGCTCGCTCAGCCTGCTGTCAGGAGGAGCAGTCAGCCTTCCTCTGTGATACTGAAGTTGAATGTGACTACTTAGAGAGACGGCACCTGCCTGGGTCTCAGTGCTAAAGCTGTGTTTCCCCTCATGGTTTCATAGGCTGAAGTCCACCCCTTGTCACACTTTGGGATGGCCACTTTGCACTGATGGCAGCTTGACAATAGCCCGCCCCCTAATTCTGACATTCCTGGTGGCAGAGATCGGTGTTCTTTCTAATTCTGCCTTCAAGTTGACTGTCTCAGATTCTTGAAGAGTCAGCTCTTTTTTTACTAATTTATTTACTCCACTCTCTGTGGGCTATTTATTTATTTATTTATTTATTTATTTGTGGCTTTTTGGGACAGGGGTTCTCTGTGCTATGTGGGCTATTATTAATAAACCTTTGTGTTGCTCAGTTTGTCCTGCTGTGGCAGGCCCTGCCCTTGCCCCTCACCTGCTCTCACAGTAAGATGTCCCAGGCTCCTCCCTGTCCCAGCCTAGGAAGCCAACATTCTTCTCGAGGAACCCTAGTTTCCTTAGCAGATAGCTGCATTTGGAAACCGAGACCTGGACAGCAGATGTGCCTGTTGGCCATTGGCTTCTCATGTTTCTGGCTCTTCCCAGTAGGGAGAGCAAGGAAGTATGATTACATGTATCCCCATCGGTTCACCTGCCTGCATGGGTCCACAGTTCGTCCTACCTCCATCTTTCTCTGGGCTTTCTCTGTCTCTGTACTTGTGTGTGTTTCTGTTTGTTCGTCTTTGATATTTGTCTCCCTCTGTCAGGATGCACTCACACTGTTGGCTCCAGCCAGCTCGGCTCTGGTCTCACTGTGGCCTTCCCAGTTTCCATAACACCCTTCTCCCAGCAAGGCGGCCCCTTTGTTTATATCTCCCCTTATGTGTCCACTCTCCCCGTTCCTGTCATCTCAGACTTGCTGCTCCTCTCCCTTCTTTAGGGATTTGTGACTGTTAGGAACGAGAATTGCTATATATTCTGTAAATGTTGTAACAGTTGTTATAACTGGGTACAGTTATGCTTTCTTTTGTCACTTTGCAGTTTTGTTTGTTTGAGATAACTTCTCAAAATATCCCAGCCTGGCCTGGTTCCAAGTTTACTTTGTAGACAGCCACGAATGACCTTGAACTTCTGATCCTAAGTGCTGCGATAGCACCATCTTAAACTTCTTAACCATTTTAGTAAGCTGCACTTTTGTTCTGTTAAATAGGAAATCAGTATCTTTCTGGTTTAGAGAAATCAAACTGTATTCAAATAAGGAGAAAATGGGCATATTAATTTCTTGTTTTCTAAAATATGCAACTAATCTGCTTTGTTTCCAAGACTTTTCTTTTTTTTTTTTTTTTTGGTTTTTCGAGACAGGGTTTCTCTGTATAGCCCTAGCTGTCCTGGAACTCACTTTGTAGACCAGGCTGGCCTCGAACTCAGAAATCCACCTGCCTCTGCCTCCCGAGTGATGGGATTAAAGGCATGCGCCACCACGCCCGGCTCTCCAAGACTTTTCTTATTCCCTATAGTTTTAAGTCTTTCAAAGAAAAACCTATCTTCAGAGCCAAAGATCTAAAACTGCCTTCTCTTCTGGTACAGATGTTATAGGACTGTTTAGCAACTGCCCTGGGAAAGAGAAAGACAGCTCCTCATTTGTCTGAGGTGACTTTTCCTATTACGTTTCAGGGTGGTCTTATGAAAGCCAGAAGGGTAGAAAAGCATTTCTAGAAGCACCTACTGTGTCTTTTCTAGCTTTTACCCTAATCTCCCACGAGTCAAACGGGCCAGTTGCCAATGACTGGCTTTGGCCTCCATGTGGTGGGTAAACTGAGGCAGGCACTCGTGGGGGGTCACTGCTTAAATACACATATACATACAGATAGACAGACAGACAGACAGACACATGCATATTCACACATAGAATGCTTAGAGCAAGCTCCAGCAAACAGGCTCCAAGTATTTCACACATACATACATAAATACACATAATTGGTAGATGGAAGGAACAATGTTCCAACCCCCCCCCCCATTTGCACAAATTTTATATATGTACACATACTTGATGGATGGGAGAAGCAATGTTCCAGCCACACCATACTTTATTCATTCTTTCTTTCTTAAAGATTTATTTATTTACTTTATGTATATGAGTACACTGTAGCTGTACAGATGGTTGTGAGACTTCATGTAGTTGTTAGGAATTCAATTTAGAACCGCTCCTCGATCTGGCACAAAGATTTATTTATTATTGTAAATAAGTACACTGCAGCTATCTTCAGATGCACCAGAAGAGGGTGTCAGATCTCATTATAGGTGGTTGTGAGCCACCATGTGGTGGCTGGGGTTTGAACTCAGGACCTTTGGAAGAGCATTCAGTGCTCTTACACGCTGAGCCATCTTATCAGCCCCCATACTTTATTCTTTCTTCCATACCTTATATATCCCAGAAAAATCTTTCAAGCAGTATATAATTATAATGTGATTATATTTTAGTTTTCTTCTAATGAATGATTATTTAAAAATGTGTTTTCCAATACCTTTACAAGAAATAACATTACATAGTACAGGTAAAGAAAACAAATTATTCTTAAAAACCCACATATATTCGTAACCAAGCAACTTGTTATAGATTAGCAAAGTGTAAGCAAGCAAGGTAGTTTTCTCAGCCAGTTTCTCTTACTGGCAGGCAGCAGTTTACAGTTACAAAGAAAGAAGTAATTATTATTTATCTTTAAAAGTAATCTTGTAAGAATCTTAAAAGAATCACAGATCTAAATTTTTATATAAAAATCAGTCATATCTACCTTCAATCCTCAAAATGTATGCCTACTCATCAGCAATTTCTTTTTTTTTTTTTTTTTTTGGTTTGGTTTTTCGAGACAGGGTTTCTGTGTGTAGCCCTGGCTGTCCTGGAACTCACTCTGTAGACCAGGCTGGCCTCGAACTCAGAAATCTGCCTGCTTCTGCCTCCTGAGTGCCGGGATTAAAGGCGTGTGCCACCACGCCCGGCCTTCATCAGCAGTTCTTAATAAATCATATCAGGAAGCTGAGGGAAAAGTGAGTATAAGAAATCAGTCATCACCAGTCCAGCCTCAGTGAGAGTCACGCCAGCCAGTGCTGCCATTGTTCTTGTCCCTGACCTTAAAGGGTCCCTAGCTTATAATAAGAGTGTGCCTTTCTCAACTTCAGATTGTTCTCTAAGATTTTTTGCATCAGAGCCAGTAGTAAAAACATCTCAGCATAGTTCCATTAACAATTTTATTTTTCCAGATGTTTTCTAAGGGTGGTAGTCATTGCTGACAATCTCCATCTCTAAGTTCTTCTCTAGGGTGGTGATAGAATCGTAATCTGCTCCAGCAGCAAGGCCTGAAAGAGATCAAGTGTTAGTATTGTGAATGCTGGAGATCCTGACCAGTGAGGGACTTGAAGCCTCCTTAAAGTTTTCATACAATTCTTAGATCAAGAGGAATGTGAGGGCAGCAAGCAGAGACCTCCAGAACAGCATGAAGTCCTCAGGACACATAGTCCTTGGGATTGTGTCACACCGTGGCCCACCCATGTGGCCGTGGTAACCTGCAGACTGCATTGCATGAGTTCTAAAGCCATTTGCAGTTTCTCCTGCATGGCCCTCTGCAGTCCATGACTGAGCACAAAATAGCTGAGATTTAGTTTAAGACACTGGTGGTGGTAAATGTCTCCCTCCAGTCTTGGCCAGGCATCCTTATCCGCCATTCTGTGCTGATAGACTTGACCTATGTATACCCAAAGCCAAACGTGCGGGATTTGTATAACTCATTCATGGTGAAGTATTCTGACTTGGCATCAGCCAAGAGGGAGGTGCCTTGGGAGTCAACTCCATGGCCCCTCTGCAGGGATCATGTGGAGAGACTTCTATCTTTGGGTGGATTGCTAATTCTTGGGACTCCTTGGGGGGGGGATCTGTAGCTATCTTGGTATGGAAGAGATTGCTGCTCTGCAGGATTGATGTCCTTGGGATTCTAGAAGACATGAAAGGGAATGTTCCTACACAGGCCAGAGATATCAGCAAGGGCTTGGGGGCTGGGGGCCAGGAAGAGTTCCATGGAATAGTGCTCGTTTTCTCTCACAGGGGGCTTCTTGCTTCTTTTTCCAGTGTTGATGGGCATAAGCTGTCTGTAGCAGTTGACAGAAAGGACACGACAGCTCCCACACCAGCACTGCTGTTGTGGAAGTTATCTTGCCAGATTGGCCACAACGAGGCAATTCACAATGCTGCTGCTCTGAGTTCTGAACTGTATCTGGCTGGTGGATTCTTGTAAGAGATCTGAGCAGCTGACCTTAAGTCTCCCAGAATCCCACAGCCTGCTTTCTTGTATGTGGTATGCTGTCAAGCATGGGAATTGGAATCCTTCTGTTTCACCTCCTGAATTTGTGCTAGAAGAGAGCATCAGTCAGTAATGCTAGTAATTACTAGGTAGTAATGCTAAGTAGGACATTCTGGTGGGGAAAGAACTTCCAAAGAAAAAGTGCAGGACTGAGAGCTCTGTCCAGCAGGTGACTGTGAGACAGCAGAATAAGGGTCCTTTGGGGACTCTGAAAAGCCCCCCCCCGTTGAGGATTGCTGGGGGGGGGGGGGTGTTCAAGCAAGCAGTAGGCAGAGTGCTCGCCAATGCAGAGCTTCAGAGAGCCAAGCTCTCTTGGAACGTGCTCCTCTGTCCCGTGATGTTATGGAATGGTCAGACTTCTTGCTTTTTCTGACTTTTTGTTTTAATATTTTAAATATTTTATTGGCTTTTAAGATGTATTTATTAGTGTGTGTGTGTGTGTGCGTGCGTGTGTGCGTGCGCACACACATGCTCTGTTTTCATGCACACCAGAAGGGGAATCAGATTCCACTACAAATGGTTGTGAGCTACCACGTGGGTGCTGAGAAGTGAACTCAGGACCTGGAAGAGCTCTTAACCACCGAGTACCTCTCTAGCCTGACTCCTCCTCTTTTCAGCAATACCTGACATTTGTCACGGATTGACCAGAATGGCCCCTGGTTTGCCTAGAACAGTGGTTCTCCACCTTCCCAATGCTGTGACACTTTAATTAATACAGTTCTTCGTGTTGTGGTGACCCCAATCATAAAATTATTTTACTACTTTGTAACTGTAATTTTGCTACTGTTATGAATCATAATATCTATGTTTTCCTACAGTCCTAGGTGACCCCTGTGAAAGGGTTGTTTGACACCCCCCCAAAGGGATTATGACTTACACACATTGAGAACTGCTAGCCTAGAATAATGAGGCCATGAGGGTAGGCATTCTGACACAGGAACTCCTCCCTTTTTTGTTCAGAGAGAGAACATTGCAGCCTGCAGTTTCAAGGCTGACTGTTATTACCCACATGTAATGGTCACGTCTTCCAGGCTCTGTAATTAGCTGTGGTTTTTGCTGGGCTGTGAATTTGGTTGCTAAGTAAACATCTGCACTCTGAGCGAAGCAAGCATGTGTTCCCTCCTCCACTGGGTGTTCTATCTGCCCTGTGGACTGACCTTTCCCAGTCACTGGGAGCTTGCTGTGGCAGACTGGCCAGTGAGCCCTGGGATCTGCCTGCCTCTGCCTCCACAGCTGGGATTAGAGAGGGGTCTATTTTCATATCAGTGCTGGACATGAACGCAGGTCCTCATGCAGCATTGCATGCATGTTTCCCATGTCCTCATGCAGCATGGCATGCATGTCACCCGTGGAGTGAAGGGCACCTGCCCCCCTTTTCCTTTGTATTGAGTCTAGGACTCCAGTCTATAGCATGATATTCTACACACACCTGAGTCTTCCCTCCTCCACCAAGCCTTCCTGGAATACCCTCAGAGACATGCCCTGGGGAGATTTTTAAGTCCCATCACGGTGTCCATGAAGGTTTTAACCATTACACCAAGGAACGAAGGAAACAATTTTATGTGAATTTCTACTTAGGCCAGTGATTTTGAAACAATTCAAGATAGACTATTTAGGATCATAGAAATTTTAAATATTTCTGGAAAAGTATGGCATTGTTTTGCTTGATTAACTCTGGATGAACAGTTAGTGCTCTTAACCAGCCCCTACTTATCATTATTACTATTATTATTATTATTATTATTATTATTTGTGTGTGTGTGTGTGTGTGTGTGTGTGTGTGGTGTTCTCTGTGTATATGTGTGTGTGTGTTCTGTGTGTGTATGAGGGAGGTGTTGCCTGTGTGCATGTTTCTGTACCGCATCAAACCCAGGTCCTCTGGAAGAGCAGCCAGTGCTTTTAACTACTGAGCCATCTCTCCAACTGTATAACACATTTTACATAAAAGGATTTTGAAAATGAAATGGCTAAAGGGCAGCTTTGCTTGAAATTGACTCTAGATAAGTTGCTTGTCTCACTAGGTTAATTTTTAATTACATCCAGATAATAAATTGGCAAAATATTTTAGCTTTCATTAGTAGAGCCATGTTAAGCAGGCTAATTTGGGTATTGTTATAATTGCATGAATTTAAATGCTTTAATTTTGGGTTGTTTTTGTATTTAAATGCTATTTAATATTACATTATTTAAAACATAATAACTCATACCATGTTTGTACTTTCCTTCTTATTGCTAAGAAAAATAATTTGTGAGTACATGAGTCTCTCAAAACTGGCATAGGTTGGAACTGAGGGACTGCTCATCAGATAAGAGCGCTTGCTGCACTGGAGAGGGCCTGGGTTCTGTACCATAGATGACTCTAGTTCTTAGAGATCCAACTCCTTCCTGGCCTCTGAGGGCACTGCATGCATATGGTGCACATACATGAGCAAAATACTCACATACATAAACAAATCTAAAAAATTTGAAGAGGCACAGGTTTGATTTTTTTCATGTCCTTAACTGCCTTTCTAAAATCTGTGAGTCAAAACATAATGGCTTCTGTTTTATGATAATACCTGTATGCTCTTAACTTCATTTATTAGTGATTAAAGTCATAGTCTTTATTGCTCAGAGCTCTACTAAGTAAGGATTAATACTGTTCCTGGCACTATCTGCTGGGTTGGTGAAAGAAAAAGATCTTAGAGAACATGAAGCCAGCCATGAGAAAGAGCTACTCCTCTCTGTGTTTTGAGCTTGTCTGTCTTTCCTAGCAAGGGCTGATCCTGTGTCATTTTTCCCTGTCAAAGGTTCCTCAGTGGTGTGCTGAATATTGCCTTTCCATCCATTACCAGCATGGGGGTGTGATATGCACACAGGCCCACAAACAGACGGCAGTCCAGCTGGCCCTGCGGGTAGCCGACGAGATGGATGTTAATATTGGGCATGAAGTTGGCTATGTGATTCCTTTTGAGAACTGCTGCACCTCTGAGACAATCCTGAGGTTTGTATGTAGACATTGCACCACAGCCTAGGTGCCTCTTTCTTGGCTTGGGTTCTGCAATCCTCAGAGGGTTGGTCTGGCCTTCTGCGTGTCAAGCATGCCTGGTGTAATGACTGCCCTCTCTAGCCTGACACACACCCCTCCCTTGTTTCCCCTCCCTGGTATCCTCCGTTGTCTCTTGTCTAAACTTCTGTGATTATAATCCTCAGGGGGAAAATTACAACTTCTTAGTTTCACCCAAGACTTTCCATCTTGTACATAGAGAGCTGTACCTCCTAGTGGGTTCAGAAAGGAGGTTAGAGGGGAAATGGGACATAGACCTCTTTAGAGTGCTTCCTGTTGACTAGGAGCATCAAGTTCCTAGGGGCAAGTCCAATTTTCGTCATCAGAATATTTCCGACCAGCAAAGGCAGCAGCCTCCACCACCCCCTCACGTTCTCAAATTTGCACATTCTCAGGCATCTCCAGAATTACAAACGTAATCTGTCTGCAGCTGACAAAAACCACTCCCCTCCTAGAGCCCAAGACCATCCTGGTTAGCATCTCTGGACACTCTAAAGCAGCCCCATAGCCCACACCTGGGATTAAAACAAACACACATACTCACGTAACGGGGTTCTTAAAGAAACAGAAGTTCTCACTACACCCTTGTCACCTTGTCTCACTACTCTTGTCCTGTCCGTCGCTTCTTCTGGGATTGGCCAGTTCTTTCTAGTCCCTCGGAACTCAGTGCAAGGGTCACCTGCAGCAGGAGGGCTCCCCTGATCTTGTGGGTGGGCTTTGTCTGAGGCCACAGTAAGTTCTGTTAACAGATGCTTGTGTCCACTTTCTTTATCAGAGGCCTCCAAGGGCTGGCTTCAGAGCAGCAAAGAGATATGCAGAGAGAACTTAAGTGAGGAGCTAGAAAAGTAACTTCTCAAGGTCAGGGCTTCTCTGAGCAGACAGACAGTGCCTGTGCCTATCCCGCTCTGCAAGGAGTGGACAAAGCTGCTTACAGCCAGAGGTGACCACCCGATGGCTTCAGGTGCCCTGGGCACTGTCTTCCCCTCTAGGAGTTCAAGAGATCAGAATATACTGACCTCAGGGCCAGAATATCTGCATGCCCATAGCCCACTCATGTACATGCTGGTGTGTGGCACTCGTGTTGATTAGCACTGCTTCAGAATTATAGGGCAGGGATGGCATTCTGCACACTGCTCTCCCTGCGTCTGATATGCTTGTCCTATGGAAGATGTTCCCAGACTTGGTGGGAGGAGGAGGGAGTACTGCCCTGGCCCAAGCTTTGAAGGCCATCCAGAGCGCCCTTGTGACTCACTGTTAGAAGCAAGTGTCCAGCCTTGGGGAATGTTTAGGCCAGTAATGCCTTGGCCTAATGAGGTTCTACAGGCTGTTTTACTGACCTTTGTAAAAGTTCACTGTGTGGAACTATTGGGTGTATACGTGCTTATAAACTACCACTATATACGGGTCACATACAAAAGAAAAGCACCCCTTCCTTGCCTCTTAGGAGCTCACAAACTAGTTGGAAATTGGTTACACAGGACAAAAGAAACAACAGGGGGGGGAGAGAGAGAGAGAGAGAGAGAGAGAGAGAGAGAGAGAGAGAGAGAGAGAGAACGCGCTTAAGCTTAGCAAGTCTCATTCTATAGCCAAGGCTGGTCCAAAGCTCTCCCTCCCCACTGTCCTCCATTTCTATTTCTCATTCTTTGAAGTGGTCTTTGAAATGTCTGTTTTAATTGTTTAATGGCTTCAACTAAGTTCTGCAATCACTGCATCTAGACTTTGGAAAGAACTCTTAGATGTAACGGTTTTTATGTTAATGAATGTGGGATCATAATTTAATAATAGATTATTATTATTATTATTATTGAGAAAGTCATGAAAATATTTATCCTGGGATATACTATCATTG
The DNA here is from genome assembly GCA_902729485.2 of Mus minutoides. Taxonomy (NCBI): domain Eukaryota; kingdom Metazoa; phylum Chordata; class Mammalia; order Rodentia; family Muridae; genus Mus; species Mus minutoides. The sequence goes on along the minus strand of LR752550.1, from coordinate 30,403 downwards.
TAAGAGTGTAGCAGGACATACTTTTTAAACATTTGTTTGTTTTGGACTTGACTTTAATAGTATTATTTTAAACACTGGATTCTGTCAGGCAGAGGAAGGACTGAGTTTCTGTGTTAAAGTGTTGACTGAGTGGGAGCCCTGAGGCTTGGGGTAAGCTGTAGCAGCTCATGGAGATATGGAACGTTCTGGCTACTGCAGGTTCTGTTCTCTGCTGCTCAGACTGCCTTCCCTGTCATCACTGTAAGACTTATTAGCAGGACACAGGAAGGGTCTGAGCCTGAAGGTGGCCCAAAGATTTAAAAGCACCTAGAGTAAAAGAAAATAAAAACCCTACTTTTCTCCCAGAATGCTGTCTGCCTAGGATGCCTCATGGCTATACAGCCAGTGTCTAGCAGGGACTCTGCATAGGTTCCCACCCAGAGCTCTCTATATTCAGGTCTCCTCATCCAAAAAAAAAAACCAATGGCTGTTCAGAGGGGCACTGTAAAGAGTAAATGGCCGAGTAGGTAGGCCTGAAGCATAGTGTGGGTGATGGCTAGTTTACAATTATAATTAAATGTAATTAAATCTTTAGAATTTTTACCAGAACCAGTTTGTTTTCCTGGAGAGGTGTGCTGGCTATGATTTTGAGTGCCCTCAGATTGAATGGCAATCTGAACCACAGATGTTTCTTAATGGGCCAGGGCCTTACACATGCTGGGCAAGTGCTCTACCACTGAGCTACTTTGCCAGCCCTTCAGTCAGAAACTTTAAAGGTCATTACTAATTAGAGAAGCTAGTATTCTATATTCAGTTTTATCTTTTTTGTTTTCTTTGTAACCCTACTGGGCATATCATAGATACCTGATAGAGATAACATTGCCTGCCTGCCTGCCTGCCTTCCTTTTGCTTTTTTAATGATATTAAAAAACACAGTTTAGCAGGCTGGAGAGATGGCTCAGAGGTTAAGAGCACTGACTGCTCTTCCAAAGGACCTGAATTCAATTCCCAGCAACCACATGGTGGCTCACAACCATCTGTAATGGTGTCCACCACCCTCTTCTGGTGTGTCTGAAGACAGCAACAGTGTACTCACATAAGTAAAATAAATAAATCTTAAAAAAAAAAAAAAAACCAGTTTAGCTCTTTAAGCTTTTTTCTGGCCTTTCCAGATAGTAGACACCTAAATACTGCATACCTGAAAGTGCTTTCTTCTCTATATTCCATAGTCTCCTGTGCATCAGGGCTCCCATGTAGTAGATCTCCTGTGCGTGGCTCTCCTATTCTTTGGGTCTCCTGTGCAGTGCGTGTGGCTCTTAAACATCTTCAGTTTTCAGAACTGAAGTTTCTAGTTTTCATTAAGGTCAAACTCAGTATAAAACATTTCTTAAAATAAAGAGAGAAAAAATTTTCTGAAGATACAAATATTAATACAACTTTTTAATGTTATTCTTGGCTCTTACAAGTCTTGAGAATTTAAGGTGCTGTGTTACATTACCTATCACACTGACAGCATGTCTATGCAGTTACCATGACAACATTTTTAAAGCATGGTTCACATGGAATCTTACTAATGTGAAACTGAGAAATGAACGTTGCCCCAGACTTGGTGGAATACACTTTTAATACCAGAACGCCAGAGGCAGACATAGGTAGATCTCTGAGGCCAGGAGTCTATACATAGTGAGCTCCAGCCCAGCCAGGGTTACAGAATGGGGTGGAGGGGAGGGGAATTGTATTGGAAGGGGGGTTGGGGGGGGGAATTGTGTCATCATGCTGAATTTAGCTGAGTTTTAAATAGGCCACGGATCTCTCTCCTCTGAACCAAGGCTGGATGTCTTGACATAGCTCCTGCCTCCTCCACGTTACAGGAAGCGCGGCTTTGAGGAAGCTTAGTGCTCACTCGATGGATACTCAGCTGAGTTTTGCTGAAGAGGAACAAGGTCGTATTGTGACATGAAAGGAGCTGACGTGAACATAATTTGCTTTGAAATAGGGCAACGGTAGCTTAGTCTTTGTGTCCTAGTTAACCTTGGCAGAAGATGCTGGAAAGCTAGATTTGGGTGCATTTGTCTGCATCCTGCATGAAACGCAATAATATTGTACTCAGAAAAACTTCGCTCTTAGGTTTGACCATTTAGGAATGATCCACAATTTGATACTGCTCACTTGGTAAGACACAGGATGAGTCTGTATGAACAGAAAGGCAGAGAGTGAAGCTTTCTCATAAAGGGAAAAAAAGGACAAATCTAAAATCTTACTATCCAAACCTGGTGCCTGAGGAAGTAGTCTCCGACTTGATAACAGCTTCAAATATGATCAATCATTTGGTTCACATCTTAACTGTGAGCTGGGTATGTGGGTGTGTGCCTTTAATTCCTGTGTGTAGTAGGAAGTTTGAGGTTAACCTGGGCTACATTGTAAGTTCCAGGCAAGCCCATGGCTACATAGTGAGACCCTGCCTCAAAAACCAACTAACCAAACCAAACCAAAACAGAAAATGGAAGCTTGCCCCTAGCTTTGTGGCCCTTGCTAGGCTCCTTAAACTGCTGGCCCATTTTCTCCATTTATAAATAGGAGGGGCAACATCTATCTTCCCTCAGGATTTATTCTGAAGATTACATGAGAAATGTATGTATTGGCCCAGGGCCCCAACTAGGAACTAAAAGGAAATACTTGCTTCCATACCCTCTGCCCTCCCTTAAAAGGGCATTAAGCACGAAGTTGGGGTCCCCACTGGGTCAGGGTCCCCAGTTCCATCGGGTTTGGTTTGTCCGAGAGCTTCACTGTATTCAGAACTGTCTCCTCACAACCGAAGCTTATCACAGTGAAGGAGATGGGGAGCAGAGCCAGCCAAGTGAGAGCTGTGAAGAGGGTCTCCTCAGAGGAAAGAAAGTGTGTGTTCACATGATTCCTAGGCTCAGACAGCCACCTGTCAGTTTGGGGCAGGGTGGAAGCCCAAATCCAAGCTAAATGTCAGCCAAGGGTCAGCATTGCCAGCAGACCCATCCAACAACCTCAGTCTTAAGTGGGAGAGGTGGAGAATTCATAAAACTTCCTCTCCAAACGGTAAGCTGTATGCATATACAAATAGTATCGGAAAGAAATATTTATGGTAGTAGATGATTACCATGGAGCCTTTACTTTTTTTTTTTTTTTTTAATATCTCAAAGGCCCTTGAGGGGGTGGGAGAAATCTATTAAATCACCAATGAAGGAGGCTGAAGCTGGAAGATTTAGAATTTGAGACCAACATCTCAGACAAATAAACAAATCACTAATACCCTCCCTGCCCCCTCCGGCATGGTAGCCAGTTTGCACAAGTACTCCAAGCTGGTGATTCCGGTGTAGATGCTTCTGTTTGCTCTTATTTGAGCAACATTTCAAACTTAATGATGTTAGCACCTTGGTGACTCAGTTGCCATCAGCAACCCCCAGCGAGAGTCTTAATGTGAGTGGCTGGGCCATGAGCCTGAGTTCTTTCCTTGTAAAGTATACGGCAGTACCCATAGTTCCACCAAAGACAGGAAGGGAGGTAACTGTCTAGTAAGGATGTTCCATGACAATACTGTTTCATTTACAAAGCCACAGGCAAATGTTTCATGCATTTATTATCATTTGTAACAGTGAGTTTGCATATGCTTGTGATTAACAGCAAGACACTGGGTTGTGGTGGTCACTGGTTACAGACCTTTGTAAGGAGAGGCCTCTGAGCAGGGGCCACTGAGCATGTGCAGAGGATATATAAAATGCATTTATATGGGGTTCTGTGCTGTGACCTACAGACTCTATCACCCCAAAGGGATCTTGGCTCCAGGAAAAAAGTGTAACCAGTGCCACAAAGAAGGACAGAGCATGCATGTGTGTTTTAGGGAGTCCTTTACATGGTGTTCATGAGAATTCTCTAACTTGAATGTGTCTTCTGTGTAGGTACTGTACTGATGACATGCTGCAGAGAGAAATGATGTCCAATCCTTTCCTGGGTAGCTATGGCGTCATCATCTTGGACGATGTCCATGAGAGAAGCCTGGCGACTGATGTGCTGCTCGGACTCCTTAAAGATGTGCTTCTGGCAAGACCAGAACTGAAGCTCATAGTTAACTGCTCGCCTCTCCTCACCAGTAAACTCAGTTCCTACTATGGAGACGTGCCTCTCATAGAAGTGAGAAATAAGCACCCCGTGGAGGTGGTGTACCTCAGTGGGGCTCAGAAGGACTCCTTCCAGTCTGTCAGACGCCTTATCTTCGAAATCCACCGCTCGGGTGAGAAGGGTGACATTGTGGTCTTCCTGGCCTGTGAACAAGTAAGTTAAGTGGCATTCTGACCCAAAAGTGTTGTCAAAAGGCATTTCCTATGGGAAGCTTTTCCATCAGCAGCTCTCAGCCATTGCATAGCGGCCGTGTGATATTCCTGACAGCACACCTCATTCCACACATAAGCGTCAGCACAGACAGAGTATACAACACCTCTGTGAGAGCCTTGCCAGTCTCTCGGGGCTGAGAAGGAATGGGGTGGCATCCTGAGGATCTAGGGCCTAGCTTGATGGAAGCTGGCCGTCTCTCGTGGAGACATGGTGGACACAGAGGACTCCACACTCTGCTGCCCTCTTTTTTTTTTTTGGTTTTTCGAGACAGGGTTTCTCTGTATAGCCCTGGCTGTCCTGGAACTCACTTTGTAGACCAGGCTGGCCTCGAACTCAGAAATCTGCCTGCCTCTGCCTCCCGAGTGCTGGGATTAAAGGCATGCGCCACCACGCCCGGCTTCTGCTGCCCTCTTAGCAGCACCTGAAGTAGACCGCTCTTCTTAAAGACTAGCAGCCTGTTCTTCCCCAACCAACCTCCAGTGTCTCCATCCTCTCGGTATGAAGCAAGTGTGCAGGAGTTTGAATGATTGACGGGAACCAGAAAGTGTTGGAGAAAGGTTATCTACAATACAAAGTGATACAAAGTAACTGCCTTGGTGTAGATCTGCCAGGGTGGGGGTGAAGGGTGGGAGGGGCAGCTTGGAGGTGTGACCTCAATTCAGGCTCAGAACTATAGGAACTTGGGGTGGGTCTTGAGACTTAAACTTTGTTTCCTTAGGGAAAGTAATTTAGAATCTCACGTGCATGAGACATTTATCAGTTGTTATGTAGATGATGCACCTCTTCTGAATACTAATATTCTATGGTGATGATTTATTGCCTGATATAGAATGTTTAAAAAGGCCCTTGGGGAGGTAACAGAATGATTAAGGGGCAGAGCCGAGCCTGAGGGAGGAACAGCAGTGAAGTCAGGACATTTGAAAGTTGAAACTGTCAGATGGAGACCGACAGAAGAAGCAGTCATCCTTGAGATTAAAATCAGACATTTCGAAACAGCCAGGTTCAGGCAGGGTCATGGACTCACCAGGCTAGACCATGAGATCCTAGAATCAGAAGGTGGAAGCTAGCCTTGGCTTCAGAATGAAGCTGTCTTAAAAAACATCCCAAATGGATGCTTTGGAAACTAAAGTTGTAACAGGTTTGTCTAGAGGTTGTCTTAGAGTCTTTGGATCTTGTAAATGTAATGGAACCTATGCATCAGTGACACGGTGACCTTTAAGCTGGTGAGCTGTAGCAGTCCTCGGAACTTAGAAAGTGTCCTTTCTGTTAAGAAGCAGTAGGCATGGCAGTCTTCTCCCATGGAAGTGATGGGCATGAGAGCTGCAGGGGGCTGGCTCTCACCCTCCTGGGCCCAGAGCACGGAGGTGCTGCTGCAGTGGGCTGCCAGGGCTGGATCCCTCCTGATCCAGGGCACAGCAGCTTCCCTACCTGCTGCCCCACACCTGCCGGCTCCTGCAGATGTGCCAGAAAGCCTGAGCGCTCCAGATCTGGATCTCGTCCATCTGCCGCCTTGCAAGCTTACCACTGTGGTACCGAGGGGCCTTCCTCAGCAGCGCTCTGTCCTAAACTCCCTGCTCAGAGCTGACGATTGTTATTTCCCTCATGCTACACAAAGCTGTCTTGGTTTCTACATACAATTAAAACCTGCTGTGGTCCTTCAGTACCTTATAAGACAAACATATGTGAGAGCTGTTTTCTTAAGAAATTCAAATTGCAGACACTGTCACTAACCTCGGTTTTGGGAGTCGGCCGAGCACTCTTGTCAGGTGTGTCACACATTCTGACTCTTCCCACACCTGCTGTGAGCACGGGCTGCCCTGTGACTCCGGACTGACCACACCGAGCATCCTGAAGTGCTTCCAGCCTTCTTTAACCTGAGAACAAAATATGAAGTTAAGTAGAAGATGTAAGTTGAGTTCATAGTGTGTAGTCCAACTGGGTCACTGTAAGGGACCAGCAGGCCGGTGCTCAAAGGTTGGAGTTTCCTGGGAAATGCTCTGTGTGGCTGCAGGGCCTCATTGAGCTCAGATATCTTCTCTTGGTGGCTGTTGTGGCTTCCACAGCTTCGTGTGTGGTCACAGCAGAGTCCTGCAGACTTACTGAGTACTACCTGAGGGAATGTGCTGGGTGTGCTAGAGTGCACCCTTAATTCCAGCCCTTGAGAGGCAGGCAGGACCTCTGTCTTGTTTTATAGAGTTAGTTCCAGGATAGCCAGGGCGGGAGGGGGTGGGGCTGTCTAAACAAACAAACAAACAAACAAACTTTTAAAAAGAAGAAATAAATAGACAGTGGACCCGAAGCCCCCAGATGCATATTCAGCACTGCCGTTTGCAGTTATGAAGCTCTGGCCTCAGAGCTGTATGTCAGCGGTGCTTGAGGAGCTGGAACCAACATAGCATCCATTCTGTCCCCTCTGCTGGTTTCCTGCAGCTTGTTTCCTTCATTTCTCCTCCTGCAAAAAAAGTGTGTGTGTGTGTGAGAGAGAGAGAGACCAAAATTCAACATAAAAATTTTTTACACAAGTAGAAATAGGCAGTTTCTGTGAGTTTTAGGTCAGCCAGAGTTACATGATGAGACCCTGTCTCAAAAAAGCAAAGCAAAACAAAACAAAACCAAACCCAGCTTAATTACCTCTAACCATTGGGCTTTTCTGTGTCCCAGGGCCTGAATAATGACATAAAGACTTACATATTTATGCCTAGGCCGTATGCTAGGCTTGCTCCCAGCTCTTACCTTACACTGACCTGTTTATACTACTCTGTATCTGCCATGTGGCTGGTTACCTCTCCTCACTTTTATATGTCAGACTTCTCTGAGTCCGGGTGGCAAATCTTCCCATGCCTGACTTTCCCAGAGTTCTTCTCTCTGCCATTGGTCCACCTTCTGTTCTATCTTTTGCCATAGGCCATAGGCCTGTTATTTTCACCAATCAGAGGGTGCCTTAGACAGGCAAGGAAGGACAGAGACACATCTTCATGCAGTGTGTATAAACATCCCTATAGTTACCAAAATTATTTTTTCAACAATATTCTAGGAGGAAGTAATTATTTCTCTGCTGTTTGAAGGTTTATAATGGTAAGAGATTGGTCTGAAGTGGGCTTCCGGAGCTGAATTCTTTTTCTGTATTCTCTGTTGAGAGTTCAGGACACCTACCTGAAGCAGGAGGAATGTGGGTGTCCCCAGTGAGGCTGTCCTCAGAAAAGGTGTGTGGTAAAATGAAGCAAGCAATCTGGATGGTTCATTTTATCTTTTAGACAGGAAGCCAAGAACCTCTTAATCCTCCTGCCCCTATCTCCCAAGCACCAGCAAGAAATAATTTTCTCTTACTATCTAGTTGACTAGTTCTTCACTATTTGGGATATAGACAGTTGTGCTGTCTGCTTTAGTTTGAGAAAAAAAGGTTTTGTCCAAGTAAAGTGTGTATGTGTGTGAGGGCAGCCTGAGAACAGGTCTCCTGGGGACAGCCCACCCCGGCCTCTGCTGCCTGAACCCACTTTAAGCTAGATCCCTCCTCCAAAACCCTCCCGGTGACTAGAGCCACTCTACAAAAGGTGTAGCAAGGAAGGTACCCTGAGCTAAAGACAGGGAGAAGGGGATGGAGCCTTAAGAACCGCAGAGGTCACAGGAGGCTAACTTTCTAGTTGTGGGGGTTTTAGTGAACTGATGGTTCTGATAAGCCAAGTGAAGCTCCTGTTTGGTGGCTTGCGTTGTACTTTAAAAGAAAAATTTGCAACTATTAAAAAGGACTCAGATTGAGCAATATCTAATCTCAAAACCAAGCTGGGGTTCGAGAACCGTGCAAACTACAGTACCTTCCTTCCGGCTCGCCCGCGTGCTAGCAGTAGATGCATGGCCGTTGATTTGTTCTTTCCCCCCATAAGTGGGATGTACATTTGAACAGATTGTTCTCAATGCCTGCAGATACAAGGCGGCAGCAGCTGCAGTGACAGCTCCCTGCCTCTTTACAGCCTTTCTGCCACCACTTTGAAGTCTGTGTGGGCCAAACGATGTCTAAGGTGACCCAAGCGAGGCTCCGGTCGTATTCTTGTGGGTGCCTTTATGTTTTTTTGTTTGTTTTTTTTTTTTATAATTTTTTTTTAAAGATTTATTTTATTTATTATATGTAAGTACACTGTAGCTGTCTTCAGACACTCCAGAAGAGGGCGCCAGATCTCGTTACGGATGGTTGTGAGCCACCATGTGGATGCTGGGATTTGAACTTATCACCTTCGGAAGAGCAGTCGGGTGCTCTTACCCGCTGAGCCATCTCACCAGCCCCTTTATGTTTTATTTTAGTTTTTTGAGATGAAGTTTCACACTGTAGTTCAGGCTGGCCTTGACTTCATGGCAGTCTTCCTGCCTCAGCCCCTGAGCCCTGGGAATCCAGGCAGGAGCCAGCACACCGGGCTGGTATGCTTTCCTCTGTAGAAACTCGTGGTGCTGTTGGGCAGCGCTTAGTTCCATTGGCTCGGTGCAGTGATAGGAGGGTGAGGCTGATTCCCCTGCCCATGCTAATGTGTGTGAGGAAGGGCATCGGGGTGGGCAAACAGCAGAAGGAAGGCAGAGAGGCAGGCAGGGCGTTTTCAGAGAGGAAAGCCATGACATTGTGTAGAAATCACATTTAACTTGCCTAACGGACAATTGCCTCTCCTTTCCTTATTTAAGGCAACAGCCTAGACTTTTCTTCCTTTGTGTGTATTATCGCCTAAAACTTTAGGGAATTGTGGGGTCTTTTTTACTGAAATACTGTTACTTATTCTCATGGATGTTTATTTTTTTCACTTTAGGATATTGAAAAAACCTATGAAATTGTGTGTCAAGAAGGATCCAACTTAAACCCAGACGTGGGAGAGCTGGTGGTCATCCCTTTGTATCCCAAAGAGAAATGCAGCCTCTTCAGGCCAGTGGATGAACCGGAGAAAAGAGGCCAAGTCTATCAGAGACGGGTGGTGCTGACCACCAGCTGCGGGGAGTCTCTGATCTGGAGCTACACGGTCAGATTTGTCATTGATGTTGGTCTGGAAAGAAGGCAGGTAATTACCATGCTGGGGCCAGGGTTGGCCAGCCATCACTGGCACCCACTTGCTGGGTTCCTACTACACCAGTAGCCAAAAAGTGAGGGTACACTGTGACCCAGGGTTCTCTTTATTGGGTCAGGTGTGCTTGGAGTAGTTGCAGCCATCAGTTAAAGTCTTGGCTGTATCTCATTAGCATATTGCAGCCATCAGTTAAAGTCTTGGCTGTATCTCATTAGCATATTGGTAGTCTGGAAACAAAACGAGGGTCAGAGGCTTGAGGAAATACCAAACTTTAACCTAAAGCCTACCTGCCTGCCTGCCGTCTCCTCCCTCCCTCCCTCCCTCCCTCCCTCCCTCTCTTCCTTCTCCCTTTTAACTGGATTAAACTGGGACCTGCTGCCTAGTAGCCCAGTACCCAACCCCTTGTGTCTTTAGGTAAGCTACTAGCATAGTACATTATTCAGCCTCTGAAGCTTCTCTCTGGTATATTGTATCTAGTTGTCCATTTATCAGTGTAATTAGCATCTTCAGGGAAATTGGTTTCAAGTGAATTGACTAACAAAAATATTTGATAATTGGATAATTTTTTAATTCTAAATTTTTTCTTTTTTTTATTAGATGTTTTCTTTATTTACATTGCAAATGTTATCCCCTTTCCTCCTTTCTCCTCCGAAAACCCCCCTATCCCATTCCCCCTCCCCTTGCTCACTAACCTACCCACTCCTGCTTCCCTGTCCTGGCATTCCCCTACACTGGGGCATCTAGCCTTCACAAGAACAGGGCCTCTCCTCTCATTGATGTCCCACAAGGATATCCTCTGCTACATATGCGGCTGGAGTCATGGGTCCCTCCATGTGTACCCTTTGGCTGGTGGTTTAGTCCCTGAGAGCTCTGGGGGTACTGGTTGATTTATATTGCTGTTACTCCTATGGGACTGGAAACCCCTTCACTCCTTGGGTCCTTTCTCTAGCTCCTCCATTGGGGACCCAGTGCTCAGTCCAATGGATGATTGTGAGTATCCACTTCTGTACTTGTCAGGCACTGGCAGAGCCTCTCAGGAGACAGCTATATCAGGCTCCTGTCAGCAAGCACTTGTTGGCATCCACAACAGTGTCTGTGTTTTGGTGGTTGTTTATGGGATAGATCCCCAGATGGGGCAGTCTCTGGATGGTCATTCCTTCAGTCTCTGCTTCATACTATGTCTCTGTAACTCCTTCCATGAGTATTTTGTTCCCCCTTCTAAGAAGGATTGAAGCACCCACACTGGTCTTCCTTCTTCGTGAGGTTCATGTGGTCTGTGAATTGTATCTTGGGTAGTCCGAGCTTCTAAGCTAATAACCACTTATCAGTGAATGCATACTGTGTGTGTTCTTTTGTGATTGGCTTACCTCACTCAGGATGACATTTTATTTATTTATTTATTATATTTATTTATTTTGGTTTTTTCGAGACAGGGTTTCTCTGTTTAGCCCTGGCTGTCCTGGAACTCACTCTATAGACCAGGCTGGCCTCGAACTCAGAAATCCGCCTGCCTCTGCCTCCCAAGTGCTGGGATTAAAGGCGTGTGCCACCACACCCGGCAGGATGACATTTTCTATCCATTTGCCTAAGAACTTCATGAATTCATCGTTTTTAATAGCTGAGTAGTACTCCAATGTACCACATTTTCTGTATCCATTCCTCTGTTGAAGGACATCTGGGTTCTTTCCAGCTCCTGGCTATTATAAATAAGGCTGCTATGAACATAATGGAGCATGTGTCCTTATTACATGTTGGAGCATCTTCTGGGTATATGCCCAGGAGTGGTATAACTGGGTCCACGGGTAGTACTATGTCCAATTTTCTGAGGAACTGCCAAACTGATTTCCACCAGCAATGAAGGAGTGTTCCTCTTTCTCCACATCCTCATCAGCATCTGTTGTCACCTAAATTCTAAATTTTTTTCTTTTTTATATATAATTTATTTACTTTATATGCATTGGTATTTTGCCTGTGTGTGTGTGTGTGTGTGTGTGTGTGTGTGTGTGTGTGTGTGTATGTATCTGTATGAGGGTGTCAGATACTCTGTAACAGGAGTTATAGACAGGTATGTACTGCCATGTGGGTGCTGGAACTTGAACCAGGGTCCTCTGGAAGAGCAGCCAGTGCTCTTTTTTTTTTTTTTTTTTTTTTTTTTTTTTTCTGTTTTTCGAGACAGGGTTTCTCTGTGTAGACCTGGCTGTCCTGGAACTTACTCTGTAGACCACAGCCAGTGAGTGCTCTTAACCAGTGAGGCTCATGGCAGATGATACTGAGGTCCCGTTCTACAAGTCCCTTGCAGTTTCTATCTCATAGTGTGTGGTAGACACCAAAGAGTCTGACAGCATTTCTGGTGGTGCTGAGGGCAGTCACTGTGGGTAGAGGCAGGTGACTGCCCCTGAGTTCCAGGAGCTAACCTGCTATGTTTCTGTTAAAGGTATATAACCCCCGGATCAGAGCCAACTCCCTCGTCCTGCAGCCTATCAGCCAAAGCCAAGCAGAGATCCGGAAGCAGCTCCTCGGGTCTTCTCCCTCAGGTAGTGTGGTGGGCACAAAGCAGTGTGAAGTCTGTCAGGGATGCCACAGCGACACTGAAGCCATTTCCCTTGACTTTTTTAAGGAAAACTTTTCTGTCTGTACACTGAAGAATTTGCCTCCAAAGACATGAGGCCCCTTAAGCCAGCGGAAATGCAGGAAGCCAATCTGACTAGCATGGTGCTCTTCATGAAGAGGGTGGACATCGCAGGCCTGGGCCGCTGCGACTTCATGAACAGGCCAGGTAGCTTTACACTCTGCTTTTCTTCCTATTCCTGCCATTTCTCCCTGCCTCACGTGACTCCTGACAGCACAAAGCACCTATCACTGTAAGCCAGCGTGCGCTTCNTGTGTTTGTGTGTGTGTGTGTGTTTGTGTGTGTGTGTTTGTGTGTGTGTGTGTGTTTGTGTGTGTGTGTGTGTGTGTGTGTGTGTGTGTGTGTGTGTGTGTGTGTTAAAGACTTGTCTTAGGGTTACTATTGTTGTGATGAAACACCATGACCAAAAGCAAACTGGGGAGGAAAGGATTTATTTGGTTTATACTTCCAGATCAATGTTCATCATGGAAGGAATATTGAGGACAGGAATTTAAGCAGGGCAGGGATCTGTAGGCAGGAGCTGAAGCAGAGGCCATGGAAAGATACTGCTATTGGCTTGCTTCACATGGCTTGCTCAGCCTGCTTTCTTATAGAATCCAGAACCATCAGGCCAGGAATGGCACCACCCAAATGGGCTGCCCCTCACCCATCAATCATTCATGAAGAAAATTCTCTACAGCTGGATCTTATGAAGGCATTTTCTCAATTGAGGTTCCCTCCTTTTAGATAACTCTAGCTTGTGTCAAGTTGACATAAACTAGCCAACATAAGGGCCAAAGGTCACCATAAGGTATTTTCCTGTATCACTCTTTACCTTAATTTTTGAGACAGGGTCTGTCATTGAACCTGGAGTTCACTGAGTGACTAGACCTGCTGACCATCAAGCAAGCATCTGGGATTCTCCTAACTGCCCCTCAGTCCCGCAGGCCCTGAGATTCAGATGTGTACCAGCAGCCTGGCTGAATATGTGCCTGCTGGGATCTGAATTCAGCTCCTTATTCTTGTGCGGTAACACTCTAACCACTGAGCCATTTCCCCAGCCCAGAGAGTGTCTTATGTTTTGGACACTGGAACCAGAAGGACTGGCCAGTATAGGGAGGGACAGTGGGGCACTGCTATCTAAGGGCAAGATGAACAGAAGGTAAAGGATACATTCCCAGTGGCTTGGAAGTCTTCCTTGTGGATCTTGTTAGCACCTGGGGAAAACCCACTCAGATTTCACTCCATTGCAATTTAGGTTCAACACATAAGGGAGGGAGATTCCTGAAGCAAGACTGAGACATTTGAATCCTAATCCAAGCAGTTTCTTCCTGGGGTTTACTTTCCCCTGTCCCCAGAGCTACTGGAATGCTGAGGGGAAGAAAGGCCAGTGAAGCCAGGCCAAGCAACTGCTACCTGAAGGACAGCCACCTATGCCCAAGGCAGAGCAGTGTGACCTGCTCAAAAGGAAGTCAGCTTGTGGCTTTCTCTGCACTCCCAGTTGGCTAATCCTCTCTGTGGCAGGGTGGGGTTAAAGCCTTCTTCAGCTCTAGGTACAGTGTCTGGGACATGGTGGCAGCTGTACTTGTCAACAACCAGCTGGTGAGGAAGGTCTGCCAGCAGCCATAGTCTGTGTATCTTATCTGTTTAAACCCTGGCCTGTTCTATAAACACTTGGTCATTTATATATGTTTATTGGTGTGTTAAATCATTTAAGACAGTAGCCCAGTGACTGGATGCTGTTTCTGTTTTTTGTGGGTTTTTTTTTTTCTTCTCCACTTTACAGATGAGAAACAGAGTTGCTAGATTCAGGGCAACTCACAGATGGAGCAGGTGGCACCTTCCCTGCCAGTGGCCGCTGTCTGACTCTCCTAGACTTCTTTTCCTATGGAAGGTTCCTGGGTGGCTTTCCCTTTTGTCTCTGGTGTTCCTTGCCAAGCCAGAGCAGCAGGAGCCTATGAATAATGAGTGGAGGAGCTCAGCCAGGGCTTCCCATTTCCCCTCGCAGCACGTTCCTGAAGCTGATGGGATAGCTAGCCCCACAGCCAGGCAGACACCAGACTGTCAGAGCAGGGTCAGTCTCCTCTCACCTGCTTTCTTCTCTGACTTGGAGCTTAGCTTCCAAAAAGCAAGAAAATGTCTAGATCACTAAGGCTCTAACTTAAAAGTATTGGCAGCTGTTTAATCAATACCTTAGTTTTTGCTTCCATTTATGTCGAACTAACTTAATTTCCCCACACTTTTAGCCAGTGGTTAAACTTTTCCATGATGCTTACCCTAGAAGTAAATAACAATCAGCCTGTAATGTCTGTGTCCTTTGCTGTATTTTGCAAGACAAGTAAGTAGGAGGTAGGAGTGTTTGAAATGGGAGCTGTGTGACCCAGGCTTGTGTGCATGCTCCCCTTCACCTCCACCTCGTCCTGGCCCTGAGGATGACATCTCATCCACTTCCTCCTTTCTACATTATGGTCCCTGAACTTACCTGGGTTGGCGTTTGCCACAGATGGATCTGCTACAGTGATCCTTCCGGAAGCCTCCTCTGCAGAAGGGTCTTCACTGTTTCTGTTGCTTTTACGTTTTGTTGTTAGGGGTTGAACCCAGAGCCCAAGCGGCCTATGAGAGTGTTCCATTACCGAGACACATTCCAGACTAGACTTTTTTTCATGGTCAGGATGGACCCTAGAGACTGCATGCTGGGCCTGCAGAGCACCACTAAGCTACGGCGTTAGCCCAAGTGCATGTCACCCGCTAGCGCTGCCATCGAGCCGACTGCTCTGCCTTGGTGCCCTCAGCCTCTTTCTGCTCAGGACAGGGGATGTTTGATGGGCTAGATGTGAGGGGAGAAGTAAGAGTAGGCTCTCAAGAGGGTTCTGAAGAAATCGAACATCAGAGATACCTGAAGGAAGCTGGTGGCTGGGCTGTGGGCTCCCTGCTCTCTGTGTGACTCCTGTCTGCTGCTTACCTCGAGAGGTTTCAAACTGATAACTGGGAACAAAGGGGTCAGACTCACCATTTATTTTTGGCTCCTGACAATTCGAGCAGCTGTTTTCTGCTGTGCTTGGGGAAATATCACTGTGGATGAACTCTGACTCATCATTTTGGAGACAAAAAAAAATAGAGGATGCTTGTGGCCGATGTATTTAATTCAACCTATAATTGAAATGTACAAGCACAGCAAGCTCTCTGGCCTTTGCAGGCTCTGTGAACCGTGTGGAAGTGGTCTTGGCATGACGAGGTTCCTGGCAGTTAAGTGAGTTCCCTGGGCATGGAGCTCTCTGCAGAAACACTAACTCTGGGGGGGGGGGGTTGTTTGGTTTTGTCTGTTGTTTTGTTTTTCCCTTTTCCTTGGCTGCATGAGGACTGACCTCCACATGAGCATCACAGCCAGTGTTGATCTGGGTCAGGAAGCCCAGGACTGAGTGCCTCAGCAGAAACAGATGGCTGAGACTGTTATTGTCCTTGGAAGGGGCGAAGGTACCTGGACAGGGATTTGGAGAGAAACCAGGCAAAATGTCCCTGATAATGCTGAATATCATCTCTATGCTGATTCAGAATTTGGTTTAATTTGTTGCAGATAAAACTGGTTTTGAGATGACCAGGATTTCTGAGATTTGAAAAGAAAAGTGAGAGCCAGGCATGGTGTCTATAACCACAGTGCTTACAGAGTGGAGCAAGAGAATTGGAAGTTCAAGGTCAATCAGGATAGGTTATTTCTTTGCCAGTGAAATGAGCCAATTCAAGCCAGAGTAGAATATATTAAAGGCAGGTTTACTGGGGAGCTCATGGAGTCCCAAGGACTGAGGCCAGGGGAGTCACCATGGGGAGAGGGAAGGAAAATAAAAGGGAGAAAGGGGGTGGGATAGGTGCAGAGAAAGAAAAGAAGTAGAGGGGACAAAATGTCTGGATTATTGCGATGCTCCTCCCTTGACCAGCAAGAAAGTCACGCCACCACCTGGATCTTCTTAGTCAGCTTTATTCTGGAGCACCTTGATAGTAGATTCCCAGGACCCAGGACAGCAGCAGAGTTGCTGCTTTTATACTCTCCCAGGGAAGGGGGAGGGGTGTGGTAGTGGATGCTGATTGGTGCACCAAGCCACACCATTAGCATATTGCCCATTCATTGGTGTCACAAGCCACACCTCATTAGCATATTGCCAGTTCAGGAGGGGCTATTGCTTGAGGAGGGCCTGAAGAGGGAGCCTGGGTTTTCTGGAGCAACTACCTTTCTGGAGCAACTGCCGCTCCCTACAGATTATATAGGGAAAAGCCTCTGGGCTTTTTTTTTTTCCAGCCTGCCTGAGCTGGAAAGTTCAAGGTTGGGGCAGGGTCTGAGGGATACTAGGAGAAACTGGAGGACAGGTCTGAAACCAGAAGCAGGTGGGGAGAGAGGAAGGAAGAAAGGAAGGAGGGGCAGGAGGGAAGAAGAAAGGAAGGAAAGAAAGAAGGAAGGAGAGAAGGAAGATAAAAATGAACTGTACCCACTTGGACTTGTAGCTTGGTGTATGCAACAAGATAGGCTACTAAAGAGAACACACGGTGTGGGCGGGGCCGGACTCCTCTTTGCAGAGGCCAATTAGAGAGGGATCCAGTTCTGCAGTGGCCCCATCAGGGCTCAGGTGCACACTTTTCACTAGAAGACTCCTGAGTTAGTGAACCTGGAGCTTCTGTCATCACAGCCACACTCCCAGAGGAATTTGTGAGGATGTCTGCAAGTCTGTGATGTATTGAAAACACAGATTTGTCCAAAGTGTCACAGTCTGTACTAGGGAGTGAGAGAAAGCCACTTGCCAGCTTGGCTTAGTCCTCAGAGCTGCACCGGGAGCTTTGGACAGAGACTCCTCTCTGCAGGCAGGATGCATGCTGCATGTTACCTCTGAACAGCCCAGAGCTAAGCAGTTGTTCAACCACTGCACCTGCAAAGACCATAGCTAGAATCTTGTTGTTGTTTATTTATTTGAGAAGGTCAGAAGACTACTTGCAGGAGTCAGTTCTTTTCTTCCACCATGTGGATTCCAGAGTGTCATTCAGGTTGTCAGGCTTGTGCTGCAAGCATTTTCCCCACTGAGCCATCCTCTGGTCTGAGTGCTGGGTGCTGACCAGACACCATTGTTTGTGCAAAGGCCACACAGAATTTATCACCATGTTCAGAGAGGGATGTGTGCATTCTTGTGCATGTGAGCGTGTGTGAGTGTGTGTGTATACAAAGAGGAACATTCCAAGAACAGTTTCCAAGACTCAACCCACAGGAGCACCTTGGAAGCATTAGAAAGTCATTTTACAGATAGTGAAAACTTAATCAGGGAGGAACTTAGAGGCATGGAATACAAATAGTTTTAATATAACCGCAATCAAAGTAAC
The DNA here is from genome assembly GCA_902729485.2 of Mus minutoides. NCBI lineage: Eukaryota > Metazoa > Chordata > Mammalia > Rodentia > Muridae > Mus > Mus minutoides. The sequence continues at coordinate 13,057 of LR752550.1, read as the reverse complement.
TGCCTCAGGACTCAGGACAGCTAATTAATGTTTTTTTCATCCGTTAGAAAAATGATTAGGGTTCAATAAATGCTTGGCATTACAGGTCTGAGTAACTCCTAGCTGCCCAAGGCTACCTACCTGAACTAAGAAAGTACTTTCTATGATTGTGCGAACAGACAGTGATCACACTATCCATGGGTGTGCAAACAGACAGTGAACACAGTGATTAGGAGATGTCACCACAGTGCCTCTGAGATGGGTTCCTAGATACTAAGACTGCTGGCCTTGCCTTTTTAGAGTCATGTCAGCTGTGCTGTCAGAGCATGGCTTCCAGAAAGGTGTTGCTCATTAAACAAATATGGAACCAGCTGGCTGGCCACTCAGCCTTGGCCAGACAAGAGATTCAAATGGAGAAGTGCTGTGGATCTTGTAAAAGGTCCTGCACACACCAGGTTCTAGGAGTGTGGCCTGTGACACTGTCTTAGAACCTGTTCCTCCCTCCCCACTCCACCCCCGTCCTCATCAGAGCCAGGCTCTTAATCCCGTTTCCAAAATCCCAAAGCTTATAGGGTGCACATCATCAAACAAGCACATCTCTCAATCTTCAGCTGCTTCCCCGCTGCAAAGTCTTCACTTCAGGAACACAGTAGGCAAGGCCCAGTGCCGATATAACTAAGGGACACTGACTTGTCCCTTACCTTCCCAAACAGTGTGTGTGATTTGCTCTGGGTGCTGGCACACAGACACAGTTCCAGTGTCACTTTAGACGACTCCTTGTTACAAAACACACTGGGTGGGAGCATGTAGATTACAGTTCTCCGCAAAAGAGCCAGTGATCCAGCTCCAACTGGCACCGTAGACCCTGAATTCTGCGGAAGGAAACGGGGTGTCTCCTGAAATCCAAGCTGTGTCTCAGGAAAACTTGGGTGTTTGGTTCTCATCTGTGGCTTCTGGTTCTCCATATGCACAATCTCTCTCCTCTCTCCCACCTGGACAGCAGGATCTGAGCATCTCTTTGCCTGAGCTTTGTGATGTACACACAGCCCCTGGAAAGGTCCCCATTTGTCTGGTACAAAATACAAGACTACCAAGGAAGGAAGTCTGATTATGTGTGAGAAGAAGCCCACCCTGAGCCATCACTATGACTGGGTTAATGGGGACAGTCAGGTGTAAATAATATTTTTATATTCTAGCTAGGCTGTATAAAAGACACACAACCTGGGTATTTTTTTTTTTACAAGCTGTAAGCCTAGCTTGGGCATATGTCCCTTGTTACTTGCTGTTTCTTACGGATGTGTGTTCATGGTCCATCTCCTCATGGCAGCTTCCTCCTGTTCTGTCTCCTTTCTTCTTTTCTCCTGTCTCCCTGAGACCCCCAGCCAGGTAACTGAAAACCCGCCTACCTCTATCTGTGGCCAATTCGTGGCCTTCAGCCTTTGATTGACCAATCAACTTGGGGAGCAGAGTTTGTACAACAAAAGCTATACATTTGAATTTCCTCTTCCACAGTGACTAGAGTTAGGTGGTCAGTAACGCAAGACCACTTCACACAGTCTGAGTCCAGGCTCTGCTGTGCCTGCAGTAAGCTCTTCCCCAACCCTGCAGGGACAGCATTGGGACAGGTGAGTGTGCTCCTGCCTGAGGGCCTTGCCAGTGCCAGCAGTACAAGATGCTGAGGTTGGACCTCAGTGGGTGGACAGTGAGCATCACTCTGAAAAGAAGACAAGTGATCGCCATGAGAGGCCTTTGTGGACATGGACTTGCCTGCTGGGCAGCCATTTTAAAGCTTGGACATTTATAAATATTAATCTTACTACTTTTATGTGTATGGATGTTTTGCCTTCATGTAGGTCTGTATACTAAGTATACAGTCAAGAGAAGGATTAGGATTATAGTTACAGATGCTGTGAGCTACCATGTAGGTGCTGGGTATTGAACCAGGGTTCTAGAAGAGAAACCAGTGCTCTTAACTTTTAAGCTATTGCTCCAGCCCACATGCATTGTTTTGGCCTGTTCTTTTTTTTTCCCCTGGTGGTTTTGGTATAGCCAATGCTATGCCATCTCACGACAGTGCTAGACTTGTTTGAAGCTTGGTCTTAGACGCTGTGGAGTGGGGAGACTTCTAGTTACACTGCAAAGAACATCTTTGAAGGATGTCATTGTGTGGTAAGAGCTAGCAGTCACAGTGCCTTATCCTGGGAGACACTGACAGCTGTGTCTTGAAGAAGGCTTCTCTAGCATAGTGTGAGCAGGCTTAGCCTTGTGTGGAGACAAACTCAGCTCCTTTCCTACCCAGTTCTCTCTGAGACCTTGTCCCAGTACTGACGTGGCTTGTTTGGCGAAAAGGTCTGAGGGAGGCCTGTGGCTATATGTGGTCCACTTGTACTTTCTGCTGTGTCACAGGCAAGAGCCAAGCTGGTATGGGCGAGGTCTCAGGGCCCAGCAAAGGTCAGCTGAGCTGTCACCCTTACCCTTGACTGTCTGAAAGTCTGCCACAGCCAGCATCTGAGAGCCAGGCTAGTGGCATGACTTCTATCAGTGTCCTGCTAGAGGTTGGAGAGTCCCCTCTCTCAGACCTTCCCATGTCTAGTGACCGAGGAGCCCTAATCTTTCACCCTTGCTGGTAAGACAGCCTGAGGGTATAAGGAAAAAAGCCTGACTATGGCTTTGAGGCCTGCTTACCAAAGACTTCCTGTCTTATTCTGTACCTGGAAGTACTTACCCATCCCAGACTAGCAGAGGCACAGGGTTCTGTAATATTCAGGAGGGTAGCTGTATTTGAAACCTATTTCATATAGGATAATATAAATATAGTGATATGAAATTGCATAATGTTAGCTAGTGCTCCAAGTTCCTCGCTATTTAAGCACAGCCATGCTCCTTCTCTGACACATCAGATGCCCCCTTTCAGGTCCCACATATCCCTGATGGAACTCTGGGACTGCTTTCCTAAGTAACCTGTCAGTTCCCTTCCTGGAACTGCAGACTCTCAAGGCTATGTGATTACCAGTATGGTCAGGCCCAAAGTCCCCAGGGAAAACAATAAAGAAAGCCATTCCACTTAGAAAATGTTGAAAGGGGTGGGGGAAATCACAAACAATAGGTGAATGACTTCACTGTCTCCCTGGAGTGTTACTCTCAGCAGCCTCCTCCCACCCTCTCTGTTCCTGGTCTCTTCCCCTCAGTTGCTCTGCTCTCCCCAGCAAGGCTGCAGGGCAGTGTTGCTGTACCCCAGACCACCCTTGTGGTTTCTAAAAGCTTTCCTGGATTCCTGACCATAGTGGAAATCTGATCACATTAGCGCTTGTGAGGAGGTTGTGGAGTTTCTCAGTGTGCCTTGAATTTTGACAGTTACCTTTGGTGGTCACAGTGTAAAGATATCAAGTGAGTCACTGTTTTCTTGTCAGCCACTTAAAACTCAGGGACAGGCAGGTTCGGTTGCTTCCTGGGTTAGGCCTATAGGTGTTGCCCCCCAAACACCACACACATGACAGACTGACACTGACAACAGGCAGTTTTCTGGTAGCACAGTACCAGTTAGTGTAGCCTTTATAGTGATACTGGGTGGCAGACCAGTGAAAAAGCATATTTAATAGAACTTGGCTCAGAAGGACAGAGACTAAGTACTTCTTTGAGGAAATTGAGTAGATGTAATTAATACACACTGTAGCAGTGCCTGTGCTATCTAAGAAATGAGGGATGGGGAAGGTTTGTCTGTTTGCAGTAACCTTGTGTGTTTGTGTCTGGTGTTTCTGCTTTTCTTGTGACTTCTAGGCCACTCTGTCTTCTTTGCTCTCATTCTCCTTGTGGGACCTCAGTTTACTAGATTCTGGACCATGTGTTTTTTGCCTAATTGAGCAACAAATATTGTGTCTTCCCTTAAGTATACTCAGGCTGGCTTTGTAGGCTTGTGTAAGAGCTGCTTCCATGGGTCAGCATTCTGTGCCTGCAGCAGGCTACCTGGCTGGCTGGCTGGCCCGTTGGTGAGAGCAGACTCTGCTCCAGATGTTATTGAATACCACATGTTCCCTCTAAGTCACAGCAACTGGAATATTGCTGCCTGCTCGGGAGGGATCTCGGATCCCCAGATCCTCAACTTTGACCCCTCAGAACTGCAACAGAATGCAGTGAGTCCCTGTCTGTCCTCTAAGGAGCCTGCCACTCTTTCAAGGCCCTTAACTAGATAGCCATAAAGTGTACCCTGTCAGCCCCTCAGAAGCTACTGGCTTGGTGTCTGACCAATTCTTGCTTTACAGATTCTGTTCATTGGTTGTTTGTTTTATGCAAGAATGAAAAGTCACTACCTGCTGCCCCCTCAGTTGTTTAAATTTTACTTTTTTTCCTCTTTCCTAGCTCCAGAAAGCCTGATGCAGGCACTGGAAGATTTAGATTACCTGGCAGCCCTGGACAACGATGGGAATCTCTCTGAGTTTGGAATTATCATGTCTGAGTTTCCTTTGGATCCACAGCTCTCAAAGTCTATCTTAGCATCCTGTGAATTTGACTGTGTAGATGAAATGCTAACCATCGCTGCCATGGTAACAGGTATTCCTTAAAGACCTTTCTCTCTATATGTACTGTGAATCCACAGTACGTATAGATTTAAATGGAGTATAGATGTAAAGGGACAGTGGTTGGCTCATCTGCGTAGATGATAGTAAAGAGTTTTAATAGACAGAGAAGTGGAAACTCTTACAATTGCCTTAATTCATGCAAAAATACAAAAGGCCAAAAGGTTTTTGCTTGGGTTTTTACCATAGAAGACTAGTGTAGTGCAATACAAGCAAACAAACAATAGTCACGGGCACTGTTTCCCAAATAACTGGGTGGTTTTGTGTTTCCTGCCAGCTTCATTTTATACTGGCTCCTATTATTTTCATACATTCCTTGACAGCAGCATAGAGGAAATGCTGTGCTATGTCTGGACATAGTCCTGAGCCTGTGTCTGACCCTGTGGGCCCCTTGACACTTGGACACACTGCTTCCACCTGAATATGAGCAGGTTGCTACCTGCTATTGGCACAACAACGTGCACAAAAAGGAGAAAGCACTAAGACCACTCACTTTTAATTTCCTTGGATTTCAAGTAAACAAGAATATTAAGAACAGAACATTGATCCAGAGATCCAAGGCAGGAGTGTGTTCACAGACAGGGGGTCCTGCCCCTGGGCACACCATCAGGCCAGGATTGTCCTCCATATTGCTAACTGTGACTTCTTGCATCTTAAAGCTCCCAGTTGCTTTTTGCACGTACCTCATGGTGCTGAGGAGGCCGCAGTGACTTGCTGGAAAACGTTCTTGCACCCTGAAGGTGATCACTTTACGCTCATCAATGTCTACAATGCCTACCAAGATACAGTTCTGAACTCTGCCAATGAACGTACGTGACCATGATTCCCCAAAACCACCTCCCCAGTCTCTCCTTTCCCCAGATGAGGGGCAGAGAATGGAATTCTTTGCTAGTCTCCCTTATCTGATAGTCCCACCAGCCACTTAAACAGAATGGCACCGGGTCCCTAAATAAACCACAGGCCACTGCCATGCACCCAGAGGCCTAGCATGTCATGGCCCAGGGCCAGAATTTGGGGAGCTTTAGTACTCTGGTCAGCAAGCTTTCAGAAGCAACATGCCTGAAGCACAGAGATGGGGTGTACCTGAATTGCAGTGGCTATTGTGGTGCCACAGGTGAGGGCCCAAAGCTGGGGAAGTTTCCAGGGCATGGGACAGATAGCAGGGACTAGCAGTGGACCAGCCGGCTTCCCCAAAGGAGGCGCTTCTGCTTCCCACAGAGCAGCCTTACTTCCTGTGCTACAGAAGATACGAGGTGTGAACAATGTTTGAAATGATGTAGAAAATTTGAGATCAGATTGCAAGGCAGTAGGATCATGTCAAGAGCAGGGACGCAGTGTTTCCACGTGGACTGGAGGGAAAGGTGATCGATCAGCTTTTGAGCAGCAGGCTGGGTGATGGCGTCAGACCAAGTGTGGACTTTTGCTACTCTGAGTGGGACCTGTGGACAGGACAGGGTAGATGAGGGTCTGATGTCTTCTGGGCCCAGGTTATCTGCATTCTTCAGTCAAGACATAGTTATAGGTGCCAAGAAAGTACCTTCAAACTGAATCAGACTAGTACATTTGAATTTAAAACAAAAGTTGCACCTAGGGTAGGCAAGGATCTAGTGATTGACATAATGAACTCCCAGGTCAGCCTGACAGGTCCTTATTACATGAAGTGTGGGATGATCCGAGGAATGGATGCTAAGAGCTCCTCCCCTTTAGCTCTGGGTCTCTAGCTCTATACATCCTTGCTGTTCAGAGAAGGAAGTGCAGATGCTGATGCAGTTTCCGGCGCCTCTCCACAGGAACAAACAAAGGCAGTGTGCTTCTCGCACTGACACACTTTCTAGTATGGTGGGCTCACAGACCCTCAGCAGCAGCTATGGGTGTGGGAGATCCCACAGCCCCAGTGAACCTAATCCTAGCCACCTTCCTACCACTCACTCCCATGGCCTTCCATAGAGCTTAGAGAAGTCTAACACACCATCTGAGTGGCCTTTGTTCTCGCTCTAGACTCTGTGGAGATGTGGTGTCATGATTGCTTCCTCAGCTGCTCTGCTCTCAGGATGGCAGACGTTATCCGAGCAGAACTCTTAGAAATTATCAAGCGGATCGAGCTTCCCTATGCAGAGCCTGCCTTTGGCTCCAAGGAAAATAGTCTGAACATCAAGAAAGCGCTGCTCTCTGGGTACTTCATGCAGGTAGGCAGGGGCAGAGCTGCCCTGCCAAGGGTGTGAGCCCCACATGCCTAGGAAACTCAGCCAGCACTCTCTCACAGTGATGGTTTTATTGACCTTAAACTTTTTAAGTAACACTAAAAACAAGTTACTTAAGGTTTGGTATTTACCTGTCTTCTCCAGGCAGAATCCTGTATGTTAATTTGACACACCACAGGTCCTCCTTTCTGTTTACTAGTGAACTGAGAGCACACAAGCCAATGTACTACTGCCTCAGCTGTTCCTTTCGTCTCTGTGAGGAGCCTCATTAGTGACAATCATAGAAGTAGATATGTCCTTCACATCAGAGTCTGTGCAACACTGTACCAGCCTTAATGACATTGCAGAATAGAGTTCTTCATCTGTGAGGAAAAGCAGGTATCTATGTAAGAGAGCACAGTATGAGCTGAGCTGACGACCAGGCATAGGTAGCCTGGAGCACATGGACAGCATGGCAGAGCAAGCGTGCTGGGGTTTAATTCATGACCCAAACGCTTACTTTACAGCAGGCCTTCAGTACTGCTGCTGACACCATCACTGGCTCAGGTTTAAAGACAAAGTCACTGTGCCTTATTTTCTACTATCTGAAAATAGGAATATGTGTGATAAATTTTAGTCTTTAGCTATTCTATATAAACTAACTAACATGTTTGTGTATCAATGCTCTCTCTTTGAACCTGCCTTTTAGATTGCGCGGGATGTGGACGGGTCAGGTAACTACTTGATGCTTACACATAAGCAGGTTGCTCAGCTGCATCCATTGTCAAGCTACTCCATCACCAAGAAGATGCCCGAGTGGGTCCTCTTCCATCAGTTTAGCATATCTGAGAACAACTACATCAGGGTCGCCTCAGCAGTCTCCCCTGAGCTGTAAGTCCAATGGAGAAGGAAGGGCTTTCTTTTTCATTCACACTCGTGTGAATAAGCCACACACGGGATTGTTTCATGCACTATTGAGACTGCTAGAGAGAAGGCACCAGTGTACTGGCTGTGTAGAGGAATGGGCTTAGCCAGCTTTTAGCAACAGATAGCCACTGGCTAGAGGTGGGGGTTGGGGATGGGATGATGCAGAGGAAGAAGGAAGATGAGGTTGAAGAGACAGGTAGTTCCAGAAGGTATACAGCTTTTTACCCCTAGTGCAATGCACAGTAATTAAGTAATTAAGTTTAGGCAAGAGGAAGGCTCTCTGTCCTATAAAGATCTCTAGCTGCTAAGTGGTGAAAGGACAGGAAGAGCAACACCTGGGATGGGGACTCAGAGCTGACTCCAGACTCAGCCCAAAGGCACCACATGATGTTCAAGATCGCAGCTTATACTGGTGGATTCAGAGTAGAGCTAGGTGAACTTAAGTGGCAAAGACTCTCCTTGTTGCCTACCCAAAGCTCTTTCCAAGTATCTACTCTGATGAGGGTGTGCTGTACTTCCTCTGTGTGGATTTGTACCAGAGAAGTAACATTTGGAAGTGCAGTGAGTCTCACTGCAGTAATAACAGAGCCTGTGTAACCTACAGAAGTAATACAAGGTACGGAGGAGTCTTCCAATGAAATACCAAGTCTGCACATGCTTCCCGGGGCTGCAGGGGATCCATACCCACACATCTGCCTGTTATTCCCCAGCGTTCATATTTGTTTGTTTTAAATGAACAGATTTATGCAGCTGGTACCACAATACTATTTCAGTAACCTGCCTCCTAGTGAAAGCAAGGACATCCTACAGCAAGCTGCAGGCCACCTACCCACTGAAACTGTGAACAAGGACCAGGATGTGTGTGACAAGTGCCCAGATGCTACTGAGCAGAGATGCACGATCCAGTGACATCTCCAACACAGTGCAACACGGACACTGCAATAGGAACTGCTGAAGCCAGGGCAGTCCTGGGCATGAACACTTCAAGTATGATTTTAAAATAAAAAAATAGGTTTATTAAGTTCTTAAAAGTACTATTCCATGCTTTTCTTATTGGAAATTTTTAACCAATCATTTATAATTTGACCAAAATAAAGAAAAAAAAATCAGTTTGTAAATGTGTCACAGACACATGGAACAGAACCCTACTTATTGTAGAGGACTTGAATCTGAATAAAATAATGAGTTTTTCTGTATCTCTTCAATGGATTTCTTGGTAATTACACATAAACAAGCCTGTCACTGTCCGAGGGAAATGGACTAGACGGAGAGATGGTCTTTCAGGGTTTCCATGATCTCATTCATCCTGTCGTCTGGAATTAACATCACAGTCCGCAAGGGCTTCATCGGAACATCATCAAAAGACCATCTGCCTCCCAGACAAGTGTCACTCTCCCCCTGCACTGAGTAGCTGAACTTCAGGATTGCCTTCTGCAGCAAAAGAGACATGAAGGAAAATGTCACAACTCAGAGGCAGAGCTCAGTGACCCAAATAAAGAGCACTGCGTGTAACACTGTGTATAACACTGCGTATAACAGCGGAGGGAAGGACACTCAGAATAAAGTAAGCTCAAATGCACACCAAACACATTTCAACTCACAGGGGGACCAAAATTAAGGAGTAATATTTCAAGGCCAGAACAAGCAGCCAAGTGTCAGAGGTGACATTGTTTCTAATTCCAAAGATACTTTCATGGATACACTGTTAAGGTAATATTGTGACAAATAGGTGGGACTAAGGAGAACTGTCCTCAAATATTGATCCTCGTATGCCTGGCAGCTTCCTTAGCTTGGGAAGGGTGTGTCCACATGGTGTCTGCATAGCTAGACCATCTTGAAATCCTACACAGACCTCTTTGAAATGGTCTCCATTTGTACAGAGTTCACCAGTGAACTGGAAGCTGACCAGTGAACTCTCAGGATTCTCCTGTGTCTGTGCTGATGTTACAGGAAAGTGCCACTGTGTCCCACGTCCCAGGTCCTCATGCTTGCATACCCCATCTTTGCTATATACTTCTTGTACAACAAAGGCAGAGCTGAATCTCTACCGCTGTGCAAAGGGTGAACATCCTAGCTTTGCCAGTCTGACTACTGATCTGATCCAAGAGTCCATATACACAACTGGATGCAGGGATACATCTGAAGCCCTACACCCCTGGGGCTAACAGAGGCCTGCCAGCACAGAGAGACTATCTCTACAAGATGATCCCCATAAGCATGGAATGGCATGGCATGCATACACATACTCAACTCACACAGATACACACACACACAAATATATACATTCTTAAAAATTATCCAATTCAGAAAAATATTAGCCCTAAGATTTTTGAAGAGGGTAGCAGAGAAAGGATATGGGAATACTGTCTAGGATTTGGGTGCCTAGTGTCACAATACAGAAAGTGCTAGAGATCCACCAGTGGGTGACACTCAGACCTCAGGGCACAGGGCAGC
>LR754201.1:10700-79943 GCA_902729485.2 Mus minutoides | reverse complement strand
GTGTTTTCCCATTATTATCCTTTGAAGGGCTGGATTTGTGGAAAGATATTGTGTGAATTTGGTTTTGTCATGGAATACTTTGGTTTCTCTGTCTATGGTAATTGAGAGTGTTGCTGGCTATAACAGCCTGGGCTGGCATTTGTTTTCTCCTAGGGTCTATATAACATCTGTCCAGGTTCTTCTGGCTTTCATAGTCTCCGGTGAGAAGTCTGGTGTAATTCTAATAGACCTGCCTTTATATGTTACTTAACCTTTTTCCCTTACTGCTTTTAATATTCTGTCTTTATTTAGTGCAATTGTTGTTCTAACTATTATATGTTGGGAGGAATTTCTTTGCTGGTCCAGTCTATTCGGAGTTCTGTAGGCTTCTTGTATATTCATGGGCATCTCTTTCTTTATGTTTGGGAAGTTTTCTTCTATAATCTTGTTGAAGATATTTTTTGGCCCTTTAATTTGAAAATCTTCATTCTCATCTGTAAATTTGGTCTTCTCATTGTGTCCTGGATTTCCTGGACATTTTGAGTTAGGATCTGTTTGCATTTTGCATTTTCTTTAATTGTTATGCCCAAGTTCTCTATGGAATCTTCTGCACCTGAGAAGATTCTCTCTTCCATCTCTTTTATTCTGTTGCTGATGCTCACATCTATGGTTCCTGAGTTTCTTTTCTTTTGTTTTTTTCTTTTTTTTCTTTTTTTTTTCTTTTTTGGTTTTTCGAGACAGGGTTTCTCTGTATAGCCCTGGCTGTCCTGGAACTCACTTTGTAGACCAGGCTGGCCTTGAACTCAGAAATCAGCCTGCCTCTGCCTCCCGAGTGCTGGGATTAAAGGAGTGCGCCACCACACCCGGCTTTAGTAGAGTTTCTATCTCTATAGTTGTTTCCTTTTGGATTTTCTTTACTGTTTCTACTTCCCTTTTTAGATCTTGGGTGGTTTTGTTCAATTCCATCACCTGTTTGGTTGTGTTTTCCTGTAATTCTTTAAAGGATTTTTGTGTTTCCTCTTTAAGGACTTCTACCTGTTTAGTAGTGTCCTCCTGTATTTCTTTAAGTCAGTTATTAATGGCCTTCTTAAGGTTCTCTACCAGCATCATGAGATAAGATTTTGAATCAGATTCTTGCTTTTCGGGTGTGTTGGGGTATCCAGGACTGGCTGAGGTGGGAGTTCTGGGTTCTGATGATGGTGAGAGGTCTTGGTTTCTGTTGGTAAGATTCTTATGTTTGCCTTTGGCATCTGGTAATCTCTGGTGCTAGTTGTTATAGTTGTCTCTGGCTGGACCCTGTTCCTCCTGTGATTCTGTTAGCCTCTGACAGCTGTCCTGGGAGTCCAGCTCATTTCTGAGTCTCAGAAACAGGGTTTTGGCCTTCATCCAGAAGATGGGTTGCCTCTGCAGTCTGTGTGCTCACCTGCACAGACTGGTCTCTGAGGGACCCAGGACCCAAGATCGATCCCTCATCTTCTCCTGCATGCAGAACCCTCCCGGGCTGGCCACCTCTCCTCTGGCTGGTAAGGTGCCAGGATGTCTGCAACCCAAAACCGGGCTTGTCCCAGAAGCTGTGTTGCTTCTGCAGTCTGCTTGTTCACCCTCCGCAGTCTTCTAGCTTTTCTGCACAAACTTGTCTCAGAGGGACCCTGGAGACAAGATCTTAACCACCCTTTTAATTTTAAAAGATTTATTCCATAAAGTAAAGGAAGATATGGATGCTCATTCTCAAACTCAGATTATTAATATTATTGCCTCTTGTGAGTGCTGTAGCCATTTGCCATACTTCTGAGTGTTTATCATGTGTGTACTTTCTCAGTTATCTGGTTTAAAAATTCTAGGAGTGGGGGGAAGGGAAGTACATCTAGTGAACTTTTATATCCATATCATAATTGTTCTCTTCAGAATAGGTAATAGGTTTTCTTTTATTTTCTTTTTTCTTTTTTAAGTTAATGGAGGGCTGGCAGCAGGGAATGGGTTGTGTGTGCTGGACATTGTGTGGGAAAAGTAACTACTTGTAAGACTGATTGAACTTCACCTGATCTTGGCCCATGTCTTCCCCAGAAGATCAAGATGGCATCTGGAAATCTCCCAAATAATGGACCAAAATAATGGACAAATGGTGAAATTCTTGACTTTTATTTTTAAAAAATTCTTTAATTTCTGTTACTAACCATAAGTTCAGTAGATATCATTGCTCTTAATTAAAAAGACAATCATTTAACAAAGTAAAGATTGCGTTGATTGGTATTGAATTTCGTACTATCAATTTATTTCCTTAATATTTGTCAGTTATAAGTAGTAAAAATAATTATGATTCTGTGAACACAACATGAAGAACTGCATTAAAGAGTTGCAGCCATGAGAAAATTGAGAACCACTGTTCTAGTGTCTTCATGGGCTCTCAAAAAAGTGATTCAGATGCAGACCATAATCAATTTATAGTATCACCTGGGAGCTTGACAAAAATCTGAATACAGTGGACAGTCCCATCTTTGCAGCATAAAAGCTTCTTATGCCAGCTCTGCAGAAGTCCACATACACTAATCTCAGAAGGAAGACTCACTTTTTTTTTTTTCTGATTTCACACCATAGCTCAAGGTTCAGTCTAAGTTATTGTGCAGGCCACAGAGCTAGTTCTCTCTACTCAACTATCAGTCATGTGTCAGTTATCCCCGTCACTGGGGAAAGCTTATTCCATGTCAGCTGTCCACCTCAGATTCTACTATCTTAACTTGGATGTCTTGTTTGTTTGTTTTGAGACAGAAGACTACTAGGTAGTATACAATGCCTTCACACACATCATCCTCCTGCCTCATCGTAGTGCTTGGTTTACAGTCAAGTGCTATCATTTCCAACTCAACTAAGTCATCCTTAATGTGGCCTGTTTCAAACAACATCTTCTTTTATAAATCTCACGCTGTTCTTTGATTTCTTTCTGATTTTGTCATATAAGAGATTCTTTATATGTTACCATTGTGAATATCCATGAGCACAGAAACAATCTTCTTTTGACTTGTATCTATTGTACCCAGCACAGCATCTACCACATAATATATGCTTAATGGATGCTTTAGTAAATTAACAATTGCTTTCGCCCTTTAAATAAAGCCATCCTATAGTTCATTAGGACAAGTAAATCTAGTTTAGTGTATTAACAGCTGCTAATTGCTTCAAGGTTATTACTGCCTGGCTCACATTAATATTAATAATGATAATTCCTACAAGATCTACAGGATTTTATTCCATCCAAAGCACCTCAACATTTAGACCATTTAATCCTTATGACATTACTGTGGGAAGAGGTCTTTCTTATCCCCATTTTATAGAAAATAAATGGTCTGAAAACTAGGAAACACTTTAAAACAGAGACATAGGTTACAGATCCAAGGTCCATGCTCTGTTTTGTCTCTCTGAAGCATTACACTTTATATATAAAGTAGAACTGTTTCTCAAATGCTGTTGGTGGTAGGTATCTCATACACAATAGTAACAAAACTACTGAACATGCATGGGATAATCTCTGTGCTTTGTTAGCAGTTGCTGTGATACTAGAGAGGGAGAAGGGGAAATACATTCCAATAGGAACCTGAAGTTTAGAGCTTGGGTAAATGGAAATTTGTGGTGTTGATGAAACATACACAAGCCAGAAGTCTACAGGAACTATGATTTGGGAAAATAGAGAGGTGGCAGTTCACTGGGTTCTCATCTTTCTGCTTCAGTGGATATGATACTCATGTTGACTTGGAGCTTAGAACTGAATAATTACTTTGCTCATAGGCCATGTCATATGAATGAGAATTAAATCCAGTTGTCACAATCACTGAGCCTTTGGAACTGTGAGTTGATTCAGTATCATCATCTCTATTATAGGCTAATCTGACTCATAGATACTGAGAATACTTTAAAGGCAGATGGCTGAGTAAAGAATATTCAGGTTTTGTTTTTATTCTATTTTTGTCCTCCTAATTACTGTGCATGACCAATGTGTCATATTTACAAAAATAGACCCTTGAATTTTGCTTGTTTCTAACCTAAAGAGGCTTAGACATTGGAAAGAATTCTCATCTACTTGTTGATGGTGCAGAATAGATTTGAGCGAGGATCTGGAGTTATAAGTCTTGAGATAGACTCTTTAGTGCTATTTAGCCATGTCTCAGGGAAAGTATCTTAGCTGGTCTGAATGAAATTTATTAGTTATCAGTTAGTTGAGTTATACTAAGTAGTGAGCAATATATATGATGAACAAAGGATCAGATGGAATGTTTCTGAAAAAATGGAAATATAGGTAGCTAACACTTATGAGGTAAAATAATTAAATCTCCTATAATCATTGTGTAAATGTACCACATTGCATCATTCATTCATCCCTTGATGGGCATCAAGGCTGTCTCATTTCCTAGATACTGTAAATAAAGCAGAAATAGACATAGATGAGAAGGTAATTTCTATAGTAGGATATAAATATCCTGAGTTATATTCTCCAGAGTAGTATAGCTGGAACATGTGGTAGATATTTTACAGTTCTTTAAGAGACTTCCATACTGATTTCTGTGCTGGTTACATCACTTTCCACTCCCTCCAACAGTAAATCTTTCTTTTCACCCACATCATGTCAACATTTATCTTAAACCTTTTCATAGCCATTATGATGGGGGAAGATAAAATAGCAAAGTAGTTTTAATTTTTATTTTATTGATGACTAAAGATATTAAACATTTAAAAACTTTCTCAGGCATTGGAATTATATTTTTAAGAATGCTTTATTTAGTTATTTGGCTCATTTTAATAGGGAAATTTGTTTACTTGATGTTGAAGATTTTATATACTCTAATTCTCATCCTCTGTCTGATGGTAGAGATAAGAAGTGATACATCAAATAAATGAAAATTAAAATGCAACGAGAAAGTAAACACTCCTGTTGAGAAGGTGTTCATCACAAAAATGGAAGGGAAATGTTGGCTACCATGTGAAGGAGGAGTCTTTGGTGGTATTGTAAATTAGGACAATTTGAAAAATAGAATAGAAGTTTCTTTTTAAAAAGCATGATTTTCATTTGATGAAGCAATTCTACTGCCTCTGAGTTTATATCCAAAACCAGCCTGATAAAGAAATGTCCTTATTCTGTAATCAAGATAACAACTTACCAGTTTATCAATGGATGAATGGATTTTATTTTTCCCCCACAGGAGAGAGGTTTATTTAGGGTGGGGTGGGGTGGGGCTGGGGGAGTGGGGGAGAACAAAAGGAGGAGACAAAGATGAAGAGGGAAAAAGAGCGAAGGTCAGGAGAAGTGTGCCTTTTATTTGGTCTGTGATGTAACCACACAAGCGGACATGCAGGTAAAGGTGGGCAGGTGGACCAGGTGGACTCTGGGAATATATGGCGATTGCCATGACAACAGATGTATGGGTCCCTGTTGCCTATGGGTGATGTCACCATCATCAGTGGACTCGGAGATGAGCTGTGACCGGTTTCTGACTGTAAAGCCAGTTCCTGATGCCAATGTACCTCCCTTCTTCTTATCATAAAGAGATAAAAAAAGGGGGAAGGGGGAAGGTGACGGTGAAAGGGGCATTGAAACTCACTCTCTGTTTTTTTAATTAGATATTTTCTTTATTTACATTTAAAATGCTATCCTGAAAGTTCCCTATACACTCCACCTGCCCTACTCCCCTACCCACCCACTCCCACTTCTTGGCCCTGGTATTCCCCTGTACTGGGGCATATAAAGTTTGCAAGACCATGGGGCCTCTTGGATAAATGGATTTTAAAACTGCGGTAAATGCCCAGTAGAGGTATTGCTGGATCCTTCGGTAGTACTATGTCCAATTGTCTGAGGAACTTCCAGACTGATTTCCAGAGTGGTTGTACCAGCTTGCAATCCCACCAGCAATAGAGGAGTGTTCCTCTTTCTCCACATCCTCTCCAGCATCTGCTGTCATCTGAGTTTTTGATCTTAGCCATTCTGACTGGAGTGAGGTGAAAAGATGCTCCACTATGTTCATAGCAGCCTTATTTATCATAGCCAGAAGCTGGAAAGAACTCAGATGTCCCTCAACAGAGGAATGGATACAGAAAATGTGGTACTTTTACATAATGAAGTACTGCTCAGCTATTAAAAACAATGAATTTATGAAATTCACGGGCAAATGGATGTATCTGGAGGAAATCATCCTTAGTGAGGTAACCCAATCACAAAAGAAGTCACTTGATATGCACTCACTGACAAGTGGATATTAGCCCAGAAACTTAGAATACTCAAGATACAACTTGCAAAACATAAGAAAATCAAGAAGAATGAAACCAAAGTATGCATACTTCATTCCTTCTTAGAATAGAGAACAAAACACCCATGAAAGGAGTTACAGAGACAAAGATTGGAGCTAAGACGAAAGGATGGACCATCCAGAGACTACCCCTCCTGGGCATCCATCCCATAATCAGCTGCCACATCCAGACACTATTGCATATGCCAGCAAGATTTTGCTGATATAACTATCTCAAGTGAGGATATGCCAGTGCCTGGCAAATACAGACGGGGATGCTCACATTCATCTATAGGATGGAAACAGGGCCCCCTATGGAGGAGCTAGAAAAATTACCCAAGAATTTGAAGGGGTCTACAACCCTTTAGGTGGAACAACAATATGAACTAAACAGTACCCCCAGAGCTCGTGTCTCTAGATGTATATGTAGCAGAAGATGGCCTAGGTGGCCATCACTGGGAAGAGAGGCCCCTTGGTCTTACAATCTTTATATGTCCCAATACAGGGGAATGCCAGGGCCAGGAAGTAGGAGTGGGCAGGTGGGGGAGCAGGCATGTGGGGGGAAGGTATAGGGAACTTTCGGGATAGCATTTGAAGTGTAAATAAAGAAAATATCTAATTAAAAAAAAGAAACACTCGTCTGGAAAATTGCCTTAAGCTAGATTAAATATAATGTCACTTAAAAAAAAAAAGAAAACTGCGGTAAATATATACACTAGAGTACCATTCAACTAAGGACATAATCGTTAGTGAGGTAACCCAATCACAAAAGAAGTCATTGGACATGCGCTCACTGATAAATGGATATTAGCCCAGAAACTTAGAATACCCAAGATACGATCTGCAAAACACAAGAAAATCAAGAAGGAAGACCAGCACGTGGATACTTCATTCCTCCTTTGAATAGGAAACAAAATACCCATGTAAGGAGTTACAGAGACAAAGTTTAGAGCTAAGATGAAAGGATGGACCACACAGAGACTAACCCACCGGGGATCCATCCCATAATCAGTCACTAAACTCAGACACTATTGCATAGGACAGCAAGTGTTTACTGAAGGGACCCTGATATAGCTGACTCCCACAGAAGTGGATGCTCACACTCATCCATAAGAGGGAGCACGGGGCCCACATTGGAGAAGCTAGAGATAGAACCCCAGGAGCTGAAGGGGTCTGCAACCCTAGAAGAGGAACAACAATATAAACTAATCAGAACTCCGAGAACTCGAGTCTCTAGCTCCATGTGTAGCAGAAGATGGCCTAGTCAGCCATCATTGGGAGGAAAGGCCCCTTGGTACTGCAAACTTTATATGCCCCAATACAGGGGAACGCCAGGGCCAAGAAGTGGGAGTGGGTGGGCAGGGGAGCAGGGAGGGTGGAAGGGATTTTCGGGATAGCATTTGAAATGTAAATCAAGAAAATATCTAATAAAATAAATAAGCAACAACAACAAAAAAAGAAAACTGCGGTAAATATATACACTAGAGTACCATTCAACTTTCAAAAGTTATTGGTCAAGAAAATTTTAAGGCTCTCAAAACAATCCAGATTATTGTTGTACCCTTTGTTGCCTTCCAGAACTGGAAGGTGAGACTCTAGTGCCGAACACCGCACAGTTTGGACACGATATTGTGAGGAATCAAGACTAAACTGATCTGGATGCATCCTCTATGAAGATTGTCTCTCAAAGTATTGGAAGGTGCTATGAAAACTACCAGGGGATAGGAGCAGTCAGCTTTTCTACCCATTGACAACGTCTAGGAACCACAATAGTTACTACATCAGCAAGATTGAGCAATAGTGACACTTCTCCATTGGGGTAACAAACAAGTGTGATTACAGTTAAAGCTCATACGGCAGGAAGGAATTTCTGGAAAAGCCAGAGACCCAAGATGATTTCTGCCATGTTCCTGAGCCAATAACGTTTCTAAATCTGTTCTAAATACCCTTCTATCCACAGACAGCTGCATCTCTCAATCCTTGTCAAAGGACAAATTTCATTTTATAATGATGGAAACTATCACAGAAAATCACAGCTAATCAAATGCAGACAAACAACTGTGGGGTGCCAAACTCCAACTGATATATCTTTATTGTAATGTTTAAACCTATGGCTCTAGCAAAATTGTGGAAGAGGGGTCAGAAAGATGGTAGGAGCCAGAATACCAGGGTGTCTGCTGTGAGGTAGTGCCTTTTACGTATGACCAGGAATCTGCAGCATGAACTCTCAACATTATGAACAATAGCTGCACAACAATGCTACCAGTTGACCTATAAATATA
Source organism: Mus minutoides (assembly GCA_902729485.2). NCBI lineage: Eukaryota > Metazoa > Chordata > Mammalia > Rodentia > Muridae > Mus > Mus minutoides. Next base: position 71,413 of record LR754201.1, on the reverse strand, counting down.
AACAGGGGAAATCTCACAATGCTCCACATTTAAATGAAGAGCAACAAATTGTCAGTGTCATCTAAGAGAGGGCCAGTCTCCACCAAGCATGACTTCCCCCATGTATTGTAAAATCCGAGTAGTCATTCCTCAACACATGTACATACAAGCAGAGATAAATTGACTTATTATGTTGTATATACATATGGATATATGAATATGAACATAAACATGTATATGCATGTGTGTGCATGTGCAAAAAATAGTAGTTGAAGAGATCAAGCATTTTGAGGCGACACAAAATGAGTTGATGTGAAGAGAGAGGGGGGCAGGAGTGAGATAGATGCAGGGCTCATGTATGAAGTCCTTGAAAATATAAAATTACTTTGCTTAAATTTTTTTCAAGATTATTTTTCTTTTATCTTTGAGAACCTAACATAATTACACCATTTCTCCTGTCCCTTTCCTCCTACTAAACCCTTCCACATGCCCCTCCTTGCTTTATTTCAAATACATTGCCTGTTTTCTCAATAATGTTTCAACTACACACATATATTTTTACATATATATATATATATGTCTGTATATATTTTTACATATATATGTCTGTATAACAACATGGTATATATATATCTATATATATATACATACATGCATATGTGTATAAATATGTATATATAACATATATACATATTATATCTATATAATATGTATAATATATATATATTATCCTTAAATATAACTCTCTCAGTTTACATAATGTTGCTTGTATGTATGTTCCCAGGGCTGACCATTTGGTACTGGATAATAAATTATGTGTTGTTTCTCTAGAAAAAGGAGTAAGGATTCTTTTCAATTCATACAGTAGTTAATAAAGTTAAAAGAGAGCTATGTCTTAAAGAAACAAATACCTAAGCACATTTGAAGATGAGCCACTAAGGACCCATGAGAATATGACAAGAATGGCTAACAGGGACGCAAACCATAAGCCTGCAGGTGACTTTTCATCAAATGTCTGGTACTGAAGAACTGTCTCTAATTGATAGCAGATAAGGTCCCTATGACCAGATAGGTTATTACAGATTAGAAGTCTTATCATAGTTTTTTTTTAATCCACAGTGAAATAAAGTTGTTTTTTTTTCCCACCATTGAAGCACTGCATTATTCTTGGAATACAGGTTCTCATCTCTTTATTTTTCCACTTTCATTAAGTATGAATCAACTTGTGAAGCACATGGAGAGTTGGACACTTTTATTTTTGGTTTGTTTGTTTTTGTTATTTGTTTGTTTGTTTGTTTTTTTATTCTCAGGAACTCTTTCTCCCGACTCTTCTCTCCTCCTGACCCCTTCCCGAGCCTCCTCCCATACTGCTTCTCTTTTTGTATCCAGGACTTTGGGTCTCATCCAAGGCCATTTCTTCCCCTCTTCCCACATTTGGGCTCCCTATTGTCTTCTTTACTTTTCTCTGTCAGAGTCTTTCTGTTTCCCAGATTGTTGTCACTAACATGCTCCAAGTTCTTCTCTGTTGAGAAGTATCTCTTGGATCTTACATCCTGCTAGCCACCATATGACTGCTAATCACCCACGGTTGCCTGTGGAAGCTACCTCGACCTCCTCATCAACCACTTCTTCCCCAAGCAGGTTTCTGTCTGCCCCTCACATCATGAAAATGACTCCTGTCAAGGTCACAACTGACCGTCCTGATGCTAAGCCTGGTAGACATTTATGTCTTTTCATCTTATTCGGCCTCTCATTAGCATTCCACACAGCTGGCTGCTGTGTTTTTTGGAAGCTGCCCCCTTTGTTTGCAATGTCACTCTCCTTCATAGTCATGTTTGCTCCCCTGACCTCAGTGGCCATTCAGCTTCTGTCTCCTTGGCTGACATGTCTTGTTCTCTGTAACTTAATGAAGGGACCCCACTACTTCCTGTGTATTCGCTACCCAGTGTTTTTGAGTATGTGTTGATGACTCTGAGCTTCCATCCTCAGCTCCGAATACAATATTATGTGTGATGTTTATTAAGGGACATATAAAGGTACATCTTCTTTTGGCTTCCAATAACATGAAATTCCTCTTGAAATCCCAAATCCATACTCTTGTGTCTGAGTTACAACTCTGTACTCCCAGTTGAATGTAAAATGATTTATTCCAAAACTCCCCTTCTTACACAGCAATATTTGTCAAACTTCCTTCTGTGTGATATTTTTACTACAGAAATTGGGTGCAGGTAGTATCATCTGGAGGACATTAGAAAGAAGAATGGAGATGCTCCACAGAAGAAAGAATGGGGACGCTTCACAGTTCATGGTTGATATTCTTCTAGGCTACTTCCAATTTCCAGATAATATACAAAATTTTCTTTGGAAAAATAGATCATGTCTTGCTTCAACCTTTATAGTACAGTTTAGATTTTAGTATCAATGTTGCTTCCTTGCAAAAAGCTTGCCTTCACATTCAGTTTAAAGTCACCCCTTAAGAGACTCATTCTCTCTCAATTATTCTCTCTCAGATTTACTGCCGTCTTTCTAACATGGTGACAGGAGCTTCCTTCTCTCTTGTCTTGGCTAATTGCACGGGGCTTTTCAGATAGCAACTGCAGCAACAGTAACAGCAGCAGCAGCAATGGCATCGAAAACATAAATGCATGAATGTATGCACCAATGCATTTCCTTATTAGTCCATCATAATATGTCACAACTGTAACACAGTTATGTATATAAGAGTGGTAGTTTAGGAAAGTTCACAACGAACTTGGGTAATTGTATAAGTGATTTCACCTGCAACTGAATACAGTATGTGACTTTCTCATTCGTGTCTGTGAAACAGTACTCTTTTACTCAGCAAGTCCAGAGGAAAGCCACATTTACAATCCTCTTTGTAACCATCATACATAATCTGTTATGCTTAAGAGACACATACAGTACTAAAGTGTGAGCAACTTTATTTTGGGGCAGGCTTTTGGTGTCTTCACTTTTTTGTGCTCACCTAAGTATTTCACAAGTTTAGCATAAGTTCTTCCAAACCTCATGTTTGTACCCAGATCATTTGGAGGCATGGTAGGTATGGTCTTCATCCTTGGCATAGTTCTAATCTTTTACGAGTATATCTCCACTGAGTTTTGAATCCCTGGAAGTTTAGTTATTTGGCATGCCTGTCTATGTATGAGCTAGATCCTAAAAGTACTGGAGGAGGACCATCCTATGTGCCTTGCAACAACTTAGCTTCAGACTGTGTGGCACTTTGGCCTGTGGTTTATTCTAGATCCAAGAGACAATAGCTATTTTTTAACAGTGGCATTCTTATTATGTTTTTTTCTCTTGGACTCAGCCCTGGTTGCACACGACTTTGTATCAGGGTTTGGAAGGAACACTCAGCTCAGCTTCCTCCGTGTTTCATCTTCTAAAGCCTCGTGTGAGACTCTTCTCTCAAGTATTTAAAGTTTAAACCACGTGTCAATGAAGGCCACGTCTTTATTGCTGTCTGAGCCACCGTTGTTGAATAGAAGGCACTGGCACAATGCATCTTTGTCTTGCACTGGCTAATAACCCAGAGTACAGCAGGCCTGGCCTGCCATTAACATTTACCACCGCTACACTCATCTCTACTGTATAAAAACTGAACACTGGCCTGGCCCTGTTCATTGTTTTCAGAACCTTGACTCTCCTTACCATTCTCATCATCCAAATTTATTTAAGGATGAAACTATTAGAAACACAATTGGTGAATTAATGTCATAGGGACTGCTGCTGGCAGCTCATCAATTTTTGATATGCCACTCAGACAAATGAAACATAAGCCACCCAGAACAAGGGGACCTTTTGACACTTCAAAGGAAACCCCTATGGGTGGTTTCCTCTTGAAGCTACACTAAACTGGCTCGATCTCCTCAGCTGGAAGCTGCCGATGTCTCATTAACCCCTAAAAAGGCCCTGCATGAGCCTCTCTTTTCAGCTATAATTATGCTGTGCACTCCTGTTAGGCTGCATGGGATCGCAACACTGTCACCCGCACATTATAAACATCCATCCTAATTGAAAAGCAGATTAGACTCTTGTGTTAATTAGCCAAAAAGCCCGCCCACTTGCATGCATTATGAGCGCCTCTTAAATACTGAGGATGTTGAAATCCCTCAGAAAGACAAGGCAGACTTAATTGCAATAACCTGCACATTAAGTTTAATTTACTTTAAATTTACCGGTTTAGCAGGCTCATTTGATGGTGTTAATGTTCTAGCAAATTAATTATCTGAATTAGTCGTGCCTGGTGGAGTTTTGCAGCAGAATACATTGTACAGTGGCCTATTAATAACAGACAAACAGGGCAGGATTAATGAGAAGATTATGCTGGAGTTCTTAAAAAAAAGAGATCTTTGCATGAATTCAAATATAATCACCAAAGTGCAAATACAGACTCAGAATATAAACAAACTGAGATTTATTACACTCTATGGCGTGCCGTCCAGGAGAAACAGTAAAACCTGATAAGGGAGAGATCCGACAGCAAGAGCCCTTTCCACGGCCTCCTGCGGATTCCTCCTCTCCACAAACTGTTTCCCATCAGTGTGCATATGTGAAAGCCACAGTGGGCAACTGAATGCCTTCCACGGGCTGCAGAGATGGAACCTGCACGCAGCTAGAAATAGCTCTCCCTGCCTAACCCCATTGCCCGTTTAGTAATTTATAATGATTTTGGATGCATTCTGGACCCCACTTTTAACCATATCTCTGATCAGAGCATGAAAACATTAGCCTGTAACTAACCTGAAATAATGATTATAGACAGCCTGTCTTTTCTGTCTGGGAAAGAGCTTTCCAGGATTATGTTGGTAATCTGTCAGGGTAAGGTAAGAATGGAACCAAATGGTTGGGGGAGGTTAAATTATTAACTCCTTTGGGCGATCATCTAGAAATATAAGAAAGACATCTGTATCCCTCTTCCTGTCCCCAGATCCTAAGTCCTAATGAGTTACAATAGAGGCTTCAAAACATTTCCATAAAGTCTTGCAGTGGATGAAATATTAGGTGATATTAGTGTAAATTGGCCTGTGATGTGGTATCAGTCCAGTCCTGACAAATTGGACTCTCTCTAAAGTCTATGTGGTAGTCCCATCATTACAAATACTCTCTCCACACTTGCTTCTGAAGAGATATGCATAAGTACTCTCCACCGTCCATAGCAGCAAGAAATAGCCTCTGGGTGTCAAACTAATAATCGTTGACTGGCTCCAACTAAATACGGCCATGAAGTGATTGACCTGAACATGCCAGATTATTGATTGGGCTGGAGATGCTCAAGCCATCATTTTCTTGGAGCAGTCACTGCCTTTGTCTTGATCCCGTCCACAGCTGTCACACTGTGGAGAGCCATGGGAAAGATCTACATTTGCATCCTCCATACATCAATGCCGCTGCTCTGCTTAAAATAAAAATGCCACCACTTGAAAGGCCGAGTTGTTGATTCTTTTTCCTTTTTCTGTTTTTTTTTTTTTTTTTTTTTTTTTTTTTTTTTTTTTTTTTTTTTTTTTTTTTTTTTTTTTTTTTTTTTTTTTTTTTTTTTTTTTTTTTTTTTTTTTTTTTTTTTTTTTTTAAATTATATCATTAAAAGCTAAGAGTTTGGGCTGAGAGTGGAGGGAGACATGAAGAATAAGGAGACTTGCTTTATGCGTGTATTTAACTTGGGGGAAATATTGAGAATAAAACTGGTTCCAATATGTTCTATGTATTGTGTTAATACATCATCCGGGTCCTTTCTGGAGTCACAATTATTGTTAGGGTGGTTGGGTTTTTTCTTTTGTTTTGTTCTGGTTTTTTTTTTCCTGGTTTTGTTGTTGTTCTCTGTTGAGTTAACAATTTGCAGCAGTAAATGAAACTGGCACAAAGAGCAGGTGTTATTAAAACTGGGCAGGAAGAGGACAATAACATCATCATTCCACTTTAAAGGCCGATGCGCGCAGGACTAAGATGACTCTGCAACCCATTGGGAATAGAAAATACAGCTTAAAGAAAATGGATTTCAGTGACACATAAACAAAAGGCAAATGACTAATATATTTACATGTAACATGTGGTGTGTTCATTGCACACCACGGTGACAGAATTGTTTATTTCATTTATAATTTATACAGCAAAACCTTATTAAATGTGTAACTAGTTTGCCAGATAATATACATGGGAGATGAGGCTTCCATTAGAGTGCATTAGTGAAAACAAAAGGTTTGCATTTGTGAGTTACTTTTCCCCAGTTCGTCCTTCTCTACAGTGTGCTCTCAGGACAGAATACTGCATCTCCTCAGCCACAGTCACACAGTAGGAAGAGAGCTATGAATTTCTGGAAAAGGGAATTCACTGGAAAAAAAGATCCTCCACTTGGGTGTTTCCAAGAATATGTCTTTGAAAAAGTGCTAAGTATATCTAGAGTGCAGAGGAACCTCAGGGTAATTTTAGAGAATCTAGGGAGACTTTTCTCTGGGAAAACAGCATTCTGTGACAAGCCAGTAGCACTGGAATTTGGAACCAGGCCACAGATTGCTTTATAGTCCCAAAAATTGCTAGTTAGTGTCATAAAAAGTGCAAATCACTTCAGCTTGCCACCTCCTTCATCTGAGCTAACTTCTTTATGGCAGTTCCAAAAACGAAGCCAGCAACATATATAGTGGAGGCTCAAGCAGACTGGGGGTATGCTCACCCCCAAGATTTTAATTAAGCAGGGTTTTTTTTGTCCTTTGTTTTGCTTCTAATCCTGCGACTCTGTAGTAGTAACATGTCTTCTGTACCTATTTGCTTCGTATATGAATACCTAACTCTGTCGTTATTCTTCGGTTCTTTTCAAACTAGGAAAAGAACGCTGCATCTTTGGGACTTTCCTCCTAGTTGATGAGGATGAAACCATTGCAGAATGTCTGTGGTGTGCGCTCCTGAGCAATGCTGAGGTGGGTGGGTTTTTTTTGGGGGGGTGGTGGATAAAAGTGAGGTGATGGAGAAATGCTTTTAAACAATAAAATGTATTTTACTTTTAAGCCTAGAGCTGTCAGGCTTCATTTCAAATAATGTATCCTGACAGTTCATAGCTACTCTTAAAAACTGGGTAAAGCTTTTGCAGTTGCAAACTAGTGTGATAAAACATGAAAATACTTTATCTAGGTAAAGTGGAAAGAGCTGTTGGGTTTGGTTAAGTTACACAGAAACCTTTTTCTCTCTAAATTAATGTACTGTTCAGAAGCCTTGCCGGTGACAATCCTGCTGTCCACTTAATAAAAGTCCTTCCTATAAGAACTGTGTCATAGGGCCTCAAAGCATTAGTCAGTGTAGCAGAATTGCAGCCAGAGAAGCTGGAATGCTCGAATCAGGCATCTGAGGAAATAGATCTTTGCGTTGCCAATCATAAGTGAGAAATGTAAAGAACACAGGTTTATTCTGTCTCTACTCACTGGGCAGAAGGGAGGAAACCATTGCCAGTTTTCATTTTTATTTTATTTGTATACATTTTTTATTCACACTGGTACAGTGGCCACTCATAAGGGAGTTACTGGCTTTGTTAATCTGACTACATAAGAGAAAAATGTAGAACAAAAGCCACGCCCTGTGTACCAATATGGAGCTTCACTTTGTACCAAAAGCAATGTTAAGACCCAAAATGTGAATAAGGTACAGTTTGTGCCCTCACAAAGTCACCATTTATTGTGCTGACTGTGGATGATTTGTGGAGAAAGAACATGAAGAAACCTAATACAAACCTGAAATCATACCACAGTTGGTAGCTAAAAAACAAGAGGGTCTGTAACACTGTCCCTTCTCAGAATGTGTTAGGTGAGATAAGTTCTCATCATTAGATAATTAGGCATCTTCAGTTGGGAGTATTACACTTTGAGAACCAGGGTTGGTAGCTAAAAAACAAGAGGGTCTGTAACACTGTCCCTTCTCAGAATGTGTTAGGTGAGATAAGTTCTCATCATTAGATAATTAGGCATCTTCAGTTGGGAGTATTACACTTTGAGAACCAGGGCATTATGTGGTGAACTACTCCCCTCTTCCACATACCCATATATTGAAATCTTAACCCACTGCCTGCAAAGTGACTGCATTTGGAGATGAGATCTTTAAAGAAGTTTTTTTTTTTTTTTTTTTTTTTTTTTTTTTTTTTTTTTAGGCTCCTAGTCCACAGTTTGTTTGTTGTCCTTTAAAGAAATAATGAGGGCAAGGACATTCAGAGCAGAAAATTCAGGGAAAGGTACCAGGGCACCCATAAGCCCAAGAGAGACCACAACAGAGTAAATGATGCTGATACATTGAGCTAATCTTGTTCTCCAGACTGTGAAACTGAAGGAAGCTGGATAAGCTACAGTGTCTGGTGCATTGTTATGGCTGTGCTCATAAATTAACACAGGGAGGTAGGCTGGGAGGAGCTTCTGCCCTTGAGTAATCAGAGGACAAAGCTAGGGCTGTGTGAGGGGAATACCTATTTTTTTTCAGCTAATTCCACAGATTAGAAAAATCCTAGTCAGAAAGGTCTAGTAGTGAAGATAGTTTACATCACAAATGAGAAACTTGTTGGGATCTACTGTCTTTTAATGGTCTAGACTTCAGATCGTGACTCCAGAGTCATCAGTAAGCTTAGAAATGCCACATCTCAGGGAATGCCAGGGCCAGGAAGCAGGAGTAGGTAGGTTGGGGAGCAGGGCAGGGGGAGTGTATAGGGGACTTTCAGGATAGCATTTGACATGTAAATGCATAAAACATCTAATAAAAATTGTTTTAAAAAAAAGGAATGACACATCTCCTCTGTTCCTTTTAGTGATCCAAGGAGTATCAGCATGCTCATAATGCTCGCTGATATTGAAGACAGCCCATTAATTTTATTAAATCTAGTATTTCACAATTTAAACCAGAGAGCTAATCCTGGCATAATGTCTTCTGAAACACAGTTCAATGGGGAATCATTAAATATGTCTTCAGTTCCTCTTCTGTTAGCATAGATGTCTCCATCTGTATTCTTTTTTTTTTTTTTAAGATTTATTTTATTTTATTATATGTAAGTACACTGTAGCTGTCCTCAGACACTCCAGAAGAGGGAGCCAGATCTCGTTACAGATGGTTGTGAGCCACCATGTGGTTGCTGGGATTTGAACTTATCACCTTCGGAAGAGCAGTCGGGTGCTCTTACCCACTGAGCCATCTCACTAGCCCCCTCCATCTGTATTCTTAAGGTGAAATAAATTTTTTTTTTTTTTTTTTTGCTGATGATTTAAGAGTATTTATATTACTCTCTGGAAACATTAGCCTTAATAACTCTCCACTAAGTTGATGACATTTATTCTTCCCTCCAACAGCATGCCCCACCCAGGCCCTGTCATCTTGACCATTCTTCCAAGTTCTTTCCGAGCTTCGCCTTCTCCCCCCTGCCCTTTCTTGCACTAGGCCATCATCCATCCCTCTCATTGTGAATTACATTCTGATATATACAATCAGTGTGTATTGTCTTATATTGGTTACTTTTATTTCTCTTTATCTTCTTAGACTGGAAGCTTCTAGTAGGCCTGAGGCACATTGAGCTTGCATCTTTGGTACAATGACTGACACAAGGTGAGTAATTCCTTAATTATGGGCGGAACAAACAATTATGGCCTGACTATTCACTGACCTTCTACTACAATGTTCCCTGGACATACTACATTGTCTTCCTTTTAAATACCAGTATAATAATGGATTGGAAAAAACTTTCTTTTTTCTTTCTTTTTTTTTTTTTTATTAATAGCAGACCAAGTTTTTATTTATTTATTTTTCTAGATATTTTCTTTATTTACATTTCAAATGTTATCCTCTTTCCTAGTTTCCTCTCTGAAAATCTCCTATCTCTTCCCCTTCCCCCTGCTCCTCAACCCACCTACTCCTGCATCCTGGCCTTGGCATTCCCCTATACTTAGGCATAGAACTTTCACAGGACCAATGGCCTATCCTCCCATTGATGACCTACTAGGACATCTTCTGCTACATATGCAGCTAGAGACCCGAGTCCCACCATGTGTTTCCTTTGGTTTGTGGTTTAGTCCCAGGGAACTCTGGGGGTACTGGTTAGTTCATATTGTTGTTCCTCCTATGGGGCTGCAAATTCCTTCAGCTCCTTGGGTACTTTCTCTAGCTCCTTCCCTGGGGACACTGTGCTCTATTGGAAAGACCTTTCATTGGAAGGATATAGATACAAAATATACCAAGTACTTAAAAAAATTTAAAAATTAGTTTCAATTTCTCTGGTAACATTTTAGAATGAGTTAGAGAATCCAAGCCAGGCTAAAAGGGAGAGATGTCTTGCAATTTTTCTACAGATTTTTTTTTTGTGTGGATGAAAAGAGACTAAGTTATAAAATGGTTACAGATGGTAAAATAAACTGAATGAAAAATTTAAAGTATGAAAATAAGAAAATGTTCTGCATCATCTAAAGATCATCATAATCACCATCATCACCATCATCACCATCACCATCACCATCATCATCATCATCATCATCATCTCTTACATACCCACTATGACCCTAGCTTGTGTTAAATGCTTTTGTTGCATACATTAAATTTTTACAATCATGATTGCTGTAGAGACCTTGTATTGCCTTCCTTTTCAAACAAAAGCCAACTTACCACTTAATTTCCATCAATAGATGAATGAATTTTTTTTTAAAATGTGGTACAAATTTACCCTATCTTCAAGAAATACAGGCATGGGGGATGGAGCAGAGACTGAGGGAATGGCTAACCAATAACCAGCCCAACTTGAGACTTATTCCCTGGGAAAGGACAAATCCCTGACTATTAATGTTACTCTGTTATGATTACCTACCTAGCGTGGCTGTCTTCTGAGAGGCTCCACTCATCAGCTGACTCACACAGATACAGACACCCACAGTGCATGGAGCTTAGGGAGTCATGGAAGAATAGGAGGAAGGACTGCGGCCTAGAAGGGGATCAAACTCCACAGGAAGACCAACAGAGTCAACGAACCTGGACCTTTGGGACTTTCAGGGACTGAACACAAACCAAAGAAGATACACTGGCTAGACCAAGGACTTCCTGCCCCATGCAGCTTGGTCTTCATGTGGGTCCAGAACAACTGGAATATCAGATATTCCAAAAGCTGTAGGCTGTTCTTGGGATGTGCTCTACTAGCTTGACTGCCTTATCTGGCCTCAGTGGGAGAGGTAGTGCCTAACCTCGCAGAGACTTGTAAGGCCAAGGTCGAGGGTGGGAGTCAGGGGGCAGGGAGGAATACCCAGGGAAGACTACACCTGCTCAGAAGAGAACTGGACAGGAGAGGGGGAAGGATGGAGGGAGGGGTGCAGTGAATGGGATGTAAAGAGAATATGTAAAATAAATAAATAAATAAATAAATAAATAGATAAATAAATAAATTTTAAATGTGGTCTATGTATGCAATGGAAATTTTTTCATATATATGTATAAATGATATATATTTGCACATAAATGCAAATTTGTAGAAATCACTATGTTAATCAAAATAAGCCACACTCATAAGGCAAACACTTTGTATTTTATCTCATATATAGAGTTTTAAAACTGTGTGTAGTGTGTGTGTGTGTGCATGTACGCGTGTGCCTGTCCACTCTTTTATTTTTTTTGTCTGTATTAGTCACTAAAATTTAAAAGGGATCATGAGAGATTTAGTAAGGATCTTTAAGTGGTATGTGAGAAATAGAATAATGGAATAAAAGTATTATGAAAGCAAAGAAAAGAATAATTTGAAGGAAGGAGTCGAGTAAGAAAGCCAAGGAAATGTTGAGGAATGGAGCTGGGGACTTGGGTGAAAAAGGACAAAGTACTATTAACGAACACCTCATGTCCTTTTCAACTTCAACTTCATACTAAAGATTTTCTTTTTTGTTTAAAAACTCCCTAGTTTTCACTGTAACTAATGGAATAAAAGTTATAAACCACACACATACACACACATATACTATAAATACATATACTATCAATATATATACATATATACTAATATAAACCTTATATACATACTATTAAATTAATTATTATGAATATTTATTATATTTTTTCCTTAGGTAAGCTCTTCTAGTCTCAGACCCTTGGCATTTTCTGTTTCTTTTTGTTTGTTTGTTTGTTTGTTTGTTTATCTACCTAGAGAGTTTCCCCTCAGGTTTTGAAATACTAATTCATCTCTACCACTGTGATAAAATATCTATGCAAATCGACTTAAAGGAAAAATGATTAGTCTGGACTCATAGCTTTAGTCCATTGTTGCTTGTCTCCATTGTTGAGGGCTTGTGTTGATGGAAAACCATGACATGGAGGCCATGGTAGAGAACAACTACTCATCCATGACAGTCAAAAACAGAGAGTAGGAGAGGGGGCAGGGGAGGGGAAGGGAGAGACAGAGGGAGAGGGAGAAAGAGAGGGTGAGGAAAGGACGAAAGGGGGAGGGGGGATAGGGGAGAGGGAGGGAGAGGGAGTGGACATATTGCTAAGATAAACCCTTGAGACACATGCAAAATGGCACACTTTCTTCAGCTGGCTTCTGCCTTCTAGTAGTCCATTTAACCAATCAACTGATTAATCAACTGATAAAATTAGTGACCTCATTAACACAGCTAGTCCTTCAACATGTGAATGTTTGGGGGACAGTTCATTTTTAAACCACATCATGGTTCATTCTCCAATATTAGTGCCATCGGTCAGACTAACTATTACTTCAGTACGTTTCTTTGGACTTCCCTCTCATAAATGCATTTTCCACAAATGTTATGAGTACCTGAGGCTATCATGCTTATCTACTTTCTTTAAATATTATTCTATTGTTAGGCATAGTAGAAAAAACATTATTCATGGAGTTAGGCAAGTGCCTGGATTATTCTTGATAGATTGAAGAATGAATAACACTCCTGCAATCCTTGAGAGCCTCTGGCCAGTGAAGAAAAATGCCTTGGGAACCATTTCCCTTAGAGGAAAGATAGAAGCATGTTTGATCTGTTTCCTGAGTCTCTAGTTTATCAATCACTGGCTCTCAAAACAAACATTGAAGTAGAAACTATGTTCAAGAGAAAGAGGTTGTTGGGAGGTTTGTCACAGTGATACCATCTATGCACTGAGTCCGTGTTAGTGGCAAAAAGAGCTTCCCATTAATTCTTTTGGGTAATTCAGAAAGTAAATCTTGTAAGGTTCATGATGGTCAAACATGGAATTGAAATCGATTCTATACTAGAATTAATACCAGGATGAGGCTCTGACAGAATGTAGTGGAATTCTTGCTGAGCCCAGAGGTGAAAGAAGATACAGGAAACAGGGCATGGAGTCTGAAAACAGCTCAGCAGAAACAGGAAAATGTGAGTTCATGTGCTTTCCTGCTGACATGGCCTCTCGGAAATTACCCCCCATAGTCCACTAGGATATGAGGATCTGCTGTTGGTTCGGTGTGATAATATTCTACCTTCATCAGGATCAATGGAAAAAAAATCACACCCAATTGTTTCTTAAGTTACAGTAGAAGAAAGAACTATAGACTTTCATTCATTGGCCACAGAACTTCATCATTGAACAAACCATCTAAGATCCCATGTACTGTAAAGGAAGCCATGAGAGGCATAGCTAAGATTGGATGTAGTGGCATGTGGAGCAGTTTCAGTAGTCAATGACCTTTTATTTTTCTTTCAACTCCAATATAGTCAGCAGATTAAAGCAAAGATGAGAATTCAGCAGAACACATGTATCATAATTGATTCACAAAATAAAGATTATTTCTTCTAAGACTAGTATAAGTATGAATTTGAGAATTTAAGGGTTTTTTGGGGGGGGATTTCTAATGAGAAAAATGTATTTGAATAAGCCCCCAAATTGACACTTTCTTTTCTAATAAATAATTCATTCTATAATAAAATAACCGCCATGAATATAATATAAATCTATTATTATCTGGATTAGTTGCTTTTCTGGTTTGGATACAAACAGCTGAAAGAAGCAATTTAAGGAAGAAAATTTATTTCCCAGGGGTGGGATCAGGGAGAGACAAAGATGGAGAGAGGCAGAGATGTAAACAGACAGAGAGGGAGAAAGACAGAAACAGAAGAGAGAGACAGAGATGTAAAGAGACACAGAGAGAGACTTTGAGGAAAGTGTTAAGGCAGACACTGCTCATGGTCCCTAACTTACATCTCCTCTGAGCAACCCCATTTTTCCACATAGGCCTCGAATCCTAAAGTCTCCATAGCCTTCCTTCCCATCAGTGACATCAGCTGGGGACCTAAATGAGCGTGGGCGCTACATTTCCCACTTGAACAATGACATCACCTGACTTCTTCACAACAGGCTCAAGAGCTCCACCATCCTCAGTGGCTAGAACAAGGGTCAGCACACACTCAGGACTAACCAACTATTCTATTAAAGGCATGCATGGTTGGAGAATTCATGTTTGTTTGTTTGTTTTAAATTATGCTTGACAGAATTTGGTTAGTGCTAAGGGATTTGGACTGATCTCTTTAGGAGAGGAAGACCAAAAAGATGAATTCATTTAGCTTCTGTTTCACTTTATCAGTTTCAGGAATGTTTTATTGTGTCACTCACTGTGCACAGAGTACTATGTTATATGAGAATATTTTCACACTTGTATGTACTGTACATTGAGCGTATTGCCCATGCATGCTCCAACACTGCTTTTCTTTCTTCTCTTCCTCCTTTTAATCCCCCTTTCTCTAGAAAGTTTTACTTTTACTTTTGTGTCAAATACATACTTGATCTTATGTATCTATCTAAAAATCTAGAAACTACATCTGAGAAAACATATTTTCTGAGACTGGTTTAAGTCACTTTATATGATCTATTGTCCTAGTTATATGCATTTTCCTGCAACTAATATAGTTTTGGCTTCTTTGTGGCTAAAGAAATTCCACTGTACCAACATACCACGTTTTCTTTTCCATCCCTCTGTTAATGGACATGTAGGATGGTTCCATAGCTCAGCTGCTGTGAACAGTGCTGTCATACACATTAGTGTACAGATATCTCTGTGAGGCTGATTTGGAATGCTCATGGAAAACCCCCAAGACTGGATGGCTGGTCATTTTTAAACCTTCTTTTAGGTTTTTGAAGAACATCCAGATTGATTTCTATCTGTGGCCAGACTAGTTTACCATCTCACCAATCATGTATCAGGGCCCACTTTGTCCATATATTTATCAACATTTATTCTCTTAATGACGAAGATTCCATCTAGGGTGAGATGTAGCTTTAAGGTCTGTTTCTCTGACGACTAGTGAGGATGAAGATTTTTGTCCATTTACAGTCATTTGTTCATTTAACAAGAACTGTACATTTAATACCTGAATTGTTTGATATTTTTAAAGCTATTTTATATTCTAGTTGTTTATCTTCTATCAGATAAGTAACTATTCAAGATTTTGTTCCATTTGGTAAGCTGTTTCGTCATTGAATTGGCTACACTGAAACTTTTTTATTTCATAAGGTTGCATTTGTCAATTGCTGGTATTATTAAATTCTTTTTTTGTATCATCAGCGGATTATTGGATTTTGATGACTGTTATTGACACTACTGTGTGTTTAAATGTATTGTACTTGCCAAGTAAATCACATTTCTGGAAATACTTAAAAAATCATACACAATTTTCATAATCCCCATGTGAGACCAAAGTTATTATTTATTTATTTTTGTTTTATTTATTTCAGAATGGTTCATTTAAATAATTTATTTTCTCCTATTAATTTTGGTATGGTTACAACTTTATTTTTTTTCTGGTTCTGATGAAATGTGGTCACTTAAGAGTGACATGCATGCTCAAAGAGAGGATGAGCAAGATACAGAAACCAAGATTTGGGGAGGGAAATATCAAAAGCTAGTACTAAGATTTTGAATTGTGCCATTAAACAGCAACCATATCTTCTGGAATCATGAGCTTAAAAACAGAGGTTCAATCTGGGTAATGTTAGTTATATGTAGGTTTCCAGGACTACTTGGTATTGGATAACCAATTGGTATGATCTTCCCTAACAAAGACTATTTCTCCTGATCTCAGCATTCCTTAGTTTCCTGTAGTTCTCTGTTCAAGGTTGAAACCTCATGACTCCCATCCACTTTGATGATGGTTAGTGTCATCTTTGTTCAGCTCATGTTTGGTGATACTTTATGGGTATAGCTTCCAATGTTAATAGGAGACAGAATCTCACAGCAAACTCCTTGATCGTTGGCTCTTAAATCTTTCTATGCACCCACCCTTCTGTACTGTTCTCTGAGCCATAGGTGTTGGAGTGATTTGTAGATGTATGAATATATATATATATATATATATATATATATATATATATATATATATGATTAACATAGTAATTATATATAAATACATATATATGTATATATGAACAATTACTGAAAAAAGCTGACACAATTTTGAAAGAGCAAGGGGTATGTGGAAGAAATTGAAGGGAGGAAAGAGAAGGCAGCGACTCTGTAATATATTACCTTAAAATAAGTAAAAAACATGAAATTTGGAGACTTAGATAGTGATTAAGTTTACAGTGTAATATGTGCTGCTTACTATATGGAAAATGAAGATATTTGCATCTTCACTGGATACAGTATTGGAATGATACAGCCAAAAGCAAAGATTACTATATTCATAATTTAACTCACTTTACTGTATTAATGTATGATTATTAGACAGAAGTTGTTCCTCCCTATTTAATCTACACTCTCAAGTTTGTAGGTAAGTAGGTACCTGTGAAACCTTTATCATAATCTATGCTGAACAAACAGCTGTTATTTCCTAAGCTTTTCTTTCATTTTCTTTTATTGTGGCCAGTGTGTTTTGCAAGAACACTTAGCATAAACGTCAACCACGTACAGTACTATGGCTAGCCTGAGAAAGAGGAGGATGGATAGGCTAAAGGGTGCTAAGTTTCAGTTGTACTAGATGAGCAAGTTTTAGAGGTCTGCCACAGTTAATTACACTAAATGTCTACTGTTTTCTTTCTCTCATTTTTTTCCTGCACAATTTTTATGTCAGGAAGTATGGACCCACAATATTTTTTCCACTCTTTTTTTTTAATTCATTTACTGTTTTCAACAAAGGGTTTTTAATGATAAATCTGTAAGAATATAAAGGCCACATTTTGTCCAGAGCTCCGTAGGGACGCACAATGCATCCCAGAGACCCTTGAGGACCAGCATGGGAACTGATGCACTTGGTTACTTTGGGAATCTCTGATATCCACTGAGGATATAGTGTTCTCGTGCCCCACTGTTCACAAAACACTGGTTGCTTAGAACCCCTGCTCAGGTTCTCTAGCTTGATAATGTGACATCTTAAAGCAGTGGTTCTCAACCTTCCTAATGTGGCAGCCTTTGAATACAGTTCCTCATGTTGTGGTGACCCCAACCATAAAATTACAACCTTTGAATACAGCTCCTCACGCTGTGGTGACCATAAAATTATTTTCATTGCTACTTTGGAGCTGTAGTTTTGCTACTGTTATGAATAACAATGTAAATATCTGCCTTTTCCCGTGAAAGGGTCTTTCAACCCCTTCAAGGGATTATGAACCAAAGGTGGAAAACCACTGTCTTAAAGTGTATGTTTATCATGGATTTAATGGTATATTGACCCAGCAATTGCCTTCTTATCTCCACAGGTGTGTGCCCTTAGGTTATAAGGCTTTACTGTATAATAGCATGAAATCAAAGCATGCCTTTTGTTGTTTGTATAACTGAGAAGATGAAAACTGCAGCTAAACAATATACTCAATAAAGATTAATTTCTACAGGCTGCTGAATATTAGTTTCTATAAATGTAATAAGGCTAGGATTTCTACTCCTTAAATTGTCATACTCACTAATGCTTTTCAAACTCTCTTTAACATTGTAGCTGTGTATACATTGCATTCTCAAACATACAGCTGATGAAGCAATTCAGGGAGTTGGGTATAGGTATAAATAAAGCATAAAATAAAATCAAGTTTCTTTTTTTTAGGTGTGGGTCAGCATCTCATACTATTTTTATGGGTAGCCTGAAGTTCACTTAGTGAAGGATGACCTTGGACTCCTGATCATCCATGCCTCCATCTCCAAAGTACTGAGTTTATAAGTGTGTACCACCATACTTTAAAAGCACCCAGGTTTTCTGCATTAAATGTGAAGTTTCCTCTTTGTCTCTGTCTCTCTTTAAACCTCTCTGTCTCTGTCTGTCTGTCTGTCTGTCTGTCTGTTTGTCTCTCTCTTTCTCTCTGTCTCTCTTTCTCTCTGTCTCTCTGTCTCTCTGTCTCTCTGTCTCTCTGTCTCTCTGTCTCTCTGTCTCTCTGTCTCTCTTTCTCTCCTACAGAGCTCTGATACTTTGGCCTTGTTCTAGAGTGACCATGGAATCTAACCTTTCACTTGATGATTCTCTTACAAGTGCATATAACAAAAAAATGTTTCTATAGCTGACAGATTAAAAAAAAAACCCAAGCATCAAAGAGTGCCCTATTTTGTGGTTGTTTTTTAAACTTTCAAATCACTCATTCAATTTCTGTATCTTTAGACTACTAGTTTGTATGTAACAAATCATCTTGTACTAAGGTCTAGAAAGATGATACAGAATGGGTTGTAGAAATTTATAAAAAATGTTTGTGGATATTATTAAATAGTGTGATAGCCAGGACTCTACTTGAAATTAAAAGTTTATTGTACAAGTCTTAAAGAATTGTATTATTCTCTTACTTCTTTGTCCATAAGCCAAGAGCTGTTTTGAGATGGGAAATATGTTTCTACCTATTTCACACAGGCATCAAGTTTTCCTCATCCAGCTGAGCTGAAAGGATGATTTCTGAGCACCCACACTAGGAGAAAAAGAGTGGTTCTGGCTTCTCTCTGCACGTAACTTTCTCCTGTTCCTTCAAGCAAATCCACCTTGAATTTGTACATGAAGCATTGGCAAGAATTCTTAGGCAGGAATGGACAGCTGCCTATATCCTGGCATTATTTTCTTCGGATTCGCCAAAACATCAATTTGAGAGTTGTAGGAGTCAGAAGGAGTTGTTCTCTTCTACTGGCTCTTTATTTCCATTTTTGCCTAATCTTCAAAGTTCAGCTCTGTGTCTCTTGGGGTGAATCTCTGTGTTGCCTCTTGTGCCAACACCCCCTTTCTGAGGCATATTTTCCCTTCTTAACAATTATTGGCTCCCTATATATACCTGATTACTTGACCACAGAGTATTAAAAGTGATTTAGGGCTAACTTCTTCCACTAGTAGACTTTCTTTTCTTGAGGTGTGATGCTCTGTTATATCCTGTATTTTAAGAACATTGACCTGAAAAGAAGTGAGTGCCTAACATTGAGTTTAATTAGAAATCTAAGTATCACAGATATATTAGCGAATATTCTTAGAAAAAAAGACTTGGTTAAATGGTAAGAATTTCATTTGGTGTTGCATAACCAAATGGCTAAAATTCTCTGTTAGAGTTAAGAATTCCTGGGATTTTCCCTATTCCTCTTTGGCATGTTTGTTGTTGCTAATCTGGTCCATTTCATGATTAGACAGTCAGGTTAGAAAAAGAAATCATGAGTTGAAGAAGAAGGATGGTTTGGAGGGAGAAAAGGGGGGGGGGAGAAATTTTGTAATTATATTATAGTATCAAAAATAAAGAAGTAGTGGGAAAATTACAAACATTTAATGAATCACAAGATTTAATCTTAGTTTCAAATGTGAGGGGAAAGTATGGCATAGAATTGACTTTGAACCCCTTTCCTCTTAAATCTGAGGTAGATAGTGGGATGGTGTGGCCTCACTCTGTGGTGACTCTGATACCTCAAATGACTAGATAATGTTGGCCTTCAGCTCCTCATATTTTTAAGTAAATATTATAGATTTTCTTCTCATGAATTTTTTTGGACTAATTCTGCATTTACAGAGGTGGCTTCTCTAAGCTATGCATCTTCTTATTAAGAGGAAGAATTATGTTTTATGCCAAGGTGCATCTAACAACAGATACCAAAAAGCCTATGAAGTAAGGGTACACATAAGAATTTACCTATTTCACAGATGCTAGTTCTAGGTTAGCCTCATTCACCATGTACCCCTCTTTTATACCCTGAAAATTTACTTTTATATAGTTCTGCTTGTGTGGCTCTTCCAAGTGTCATTTTAGAACCAATAAACTTGTCCATTTACTATGGATGTGCTAAAATTAAAAGCTAGTCTATAATGTACATGATATTTTACCTGATATTTAACTACTTTGTAGTTATAGTCCATATGGAAAGACAACAGAGAAAAACAGAGTTGATTTTCTTTCTTTACTTTGACCTTGGGTACTAAGTCTAATATAGGATAATATTGCTCTCAAGTGGTTATTTTGTGGCTCTTCAATGACTTACAAGAAACACATTTATGTTGTGGTAGATTTCCAGGAACAAATCTAGAGCAGTTTCTAAATCTATTTCTTCTTAGAATGATTTATTTTTTTAGTACATAGCTATATGAAAGTGATTTCCTCCAGCAGATACTGGAAAACATGGGAAACTTTGAATTACTTCTACAGATGTGAAAAATACCTTCTTCTTGATGTGCTGGTATAAGGAAGTACTGAGTTTGTCAAAATACCATGAAAATGAAGGGAGCAACAACATGTTCATCCCATATAGAGGGCTTGGAAAATCCACCTTACAGCTCTTCATATCTTCGGAACTTGTTCAAGAAAGAACAAGTAGATACAGATGAGGAACATCAAGGAACAGGAGGATGGTTTAACTCTTGGAGAAGCCACATGGTACAAGTTAAAGGCAGGGATTCCATCTAGGCTGCTGGACATACTGCTTACCTACATGAATGGCAAGGCATGCAATCTCTGGATATCACTTCCCTTGGTCTAATATGGCTAGCATCTGTGAAAGACTTAGGATGGTACCTGGGACATGTAAGCAACAAATATTACTATTAGGTCAAAATACAGAGGTTCATACTTCATAATACATGTAAAGGAACTCCAGAGTCTATAGTTTTTCAGTTCACATCTGTGAATTAGAAAATGTCCTGTCCATCCTTTCATCCCCCACCAGGGGGGATCCATCCCATAATCAGTCACTAAACTCAGACACTATTGCATGGGTCAGCAAGTGTCTACTTAAGGGACTCTGATATAGCTGTCTCATACAGAAGTGGATGCTCATAATCATCTATATGATGGAACACAGGGCCCACAATGGAGAAGCTAGAGATAGAACCCCAGGAGCTGAAGGGGTCTGCAACCCTAGAAGAGGAACAACAATATGAACTAACCAGAACCCCCAGAACTCATGTCTCTAGCTCCATAGGTAGCAGAAGATGGCCTAGTTGGCCATCATTGGGAGGAGAGGCCATTGGTATTGTAATCTTTATATACCCCAATACAGGGGAATGCCAGGGCCAAGAAGTGGGAGTGGGTGGGCAGGGGAACAGGGCAGGGGAAGGGGGGACTTTCGGGATAACATTTGAAATGTAAATTAAGAAAATATCTAATAAAAAAGAAAAAAAAGAAAATGTCCTGTGTCTGTTTGACATTGGAGTACCAGGTCTTCAGCAAGTTGCCACGGATAAAAACAGGAAAAGGACGACACAGTCTTTATCCTTAAGAGTTTTGTCATCTGAAAAAGATTCTCAAATTATTCCAAAATGGTTCTCAATTATTATGGCCAGTGTGTCAATAGAGTTGTCAAACTGGTATGAACATATTAAAAGAGATAGAATAACTCTCCCTTAGAGACCTCCTCAAAGAAACGCACAGTCACCTGGCCTCAAATAGGGAACTAAAAATGAGTCATTCAACAACCAGGGCTTGAAGACGGACTTCTTGTATGGAAGATTTTGGATCTGCATTTCATCTTGCGCATAGATTTTTATCAGAGAATAGTGGTACTGTCTTCTAATCAAGCATATTTCCTGTGAAAGGGCAGACATAAAAAAGAGTTGGGAGGAAGAAAGAAGGAATGATTGAAAATTAAAAGCAGAGAAAAAGTAAGGAGTCTAAAGGAAGGAGTCTAACTTTCCCAAAGGTAATGGTAAGCATGTGAAGACAAGTGCTTTCCTGTGTAATATCCCATTCAAAGGCAAAAATGTCCCAGAGGCTTATTTTAGTAAATTAATATGGCACACTGAAGCTGAAGTCTTGTCTTACTTGTATGAATGGAAGAACTATATTTGGAGATTGATCCCTCCAAGGACATGGTGCTATTTTAAGTGATTTCTGCATGGCATCTGGATTTGTCCCTCAATAGGTAACGTCCTGACATTTCAACTGCGGCTGGCCCAGTTTTGCTTCCCTGGTCATTGGGGAGATTCATCTAAAGCTGCAAAAAGGACCAGAAATGTTTGCATCACATTAATAAACGGGAAACGGAGGAAGCTGCCAACTGGCAGCCGAGTGTATTTTGGTGGTTTGATAAGGCTACTAAAGAGTTTATGATGTGACAGATGTTTCACTACACTATTGTGAAATGAATAGATTATGAGAAGTAATTAGATGTACATTGGAATCAATGCTGTTATCATCGAGGCCTTCGGGCGATGCAGTAGATGAGAGTCTTGGCAGCAGGTGGTCCAATGGCTCGGAGACAGGAAGACACACCGCGGGAGACTGAGTGACAGGTTTCACAGATCCAGGGGGTGAGAGATCTGAGCTGGGGCTTGCATTTGTAATCTTTACTCATGTATAAATAATAACAACTCCACCATTGACTTCATATGCTATGTCATCGCCTCTCTTACCCTCATACAGACATGGTGCTGGTCTCATCCACACAGTTACTCTCCATCTCTCTCTTCTCAAATATGCATATGCATGCTGATCATAGCTGACAGCTCTACAATTTTTTTGAAGGAAGATTTTATAGGTAATCATCAGATGATTACATTTATTTTTAATGCCTGGCATCGAGCCGCCATTGTACAAAACTTCCTATAGGTTTCAGATCAGAGCCTGCAAAGTACTTTAACTGCCTTTCATCAGCGAGTCGACTTCTCTCTGGCTCAATGACTAACATTTAAAGGGACGCGTTTGCTTCTCTGCTCTGTAAAATCCCTTTGCAGGAGACTTGGCAGGGTCACCCTCCATGCTTGAAGCAACCATATGGAGCCTGCTGCTTGCAAGAGGAGGTTTGCTTGCTGCCAGGATCCAGGGTCAGCTATGGGCACACTGGGGAATGCTGAAGTTTCCAAGGACAGAATGAAGAGGCTGGAAAGAAATGGGTGATTAGAGGGAATTAAGTGACTGATTCTCTGTGTACATCTGCTACCCCTAGGAAGAAGAAATAGCTGGTAAAAACAATTTAGTGGTCCCTTCATGCTTAAATAACAGTGATATTTGCACAAAAGGAGGAACGTATTCTTGAATGATAAAATAATATTATTCTTATTACCAAGAGTTGTCTTTCTAGAAAATATGAAGCACTATTTTTAGTGCTGTACTCAACAACATATATATAAGTTTATAAAGCTCTTGCTCAGTTTCTACCTGTGTAATTAAATAAATCTTGAATTCCTTCTATTAATGAACGGTTATTATATCCCTATCAGTTTCTGCTATGTGTATATACTTAAATGGTCTTGTTACCAAATATTCATCTCTCTCTCTCTCTCAATGTGTGAATACATACACGATGGCTTGCATGGTTCCTGTGTGTCTTTCATAAGATACTACATGTCTCATTGTCGATGCTTTCATGTTAGTACATATTGTATTTTAAACTCAATGAATCAGAGAACAAAATCAGTATATTTTGATGAAATAGTATAGAGTCATACCATAAAAATATCCTTTAAGTGATATTTTAATACAATTATGATAACTAGAAATTTTGACCTAACCAACAGTTGTTAAACAGCTTATTCTGAAATGTTTAAGATTTTCTTATTGATTAATAATCAGCTGGTTAAAAGTACTAAATGGACACATTCCACATGACAGATGTTAAAAGAGGAACACTGAATGTCTAACTGCAAAACAGAAATCTCTCACTTTTCAAAGATGTGATTTTAACGACAGATGTATATGAGGATCCCCAAGGTAAACTGCAAGAGTCCATGATTCTGATAGAGCTCGTGACTGCTCAATCAAAACTTCCTTGGGACGCAATAAAGCTCAACCATTCATAGATAGCAAGAGCTTATCAAATGAGCATAAAGAGTAACCTGAAGGCTGAGCAAGCATTTAACTTATCCCCAAACAAGCACAAACCCTCAGTCATGGCATCCACTTGAGAATAGCCTGCTAAGAGCACTGAAAAAGCAGTAGCTAGTATTCATTTTATAAGTTAGAACACCAGGGTTTGGGTATGAAATGAAAATTGCCTAAAATCACTAAAGAAGTGCCTTGCTCTAGATTAAAGAGCAATGATTTGATTCCAGAGGCTACGTGGTCATTTGAGACTTTTTGTTGTTATTTTTTGCTTATTTGTTTTGTATTTTTCTATGAGACTGAAGGTCTAACAGTCTTCACCAAATGTAAGAGGATTAATAATGTGGAAATTCATTTAATCCATTACCTGATAACTTAAGAACTCCCTGTAGTTGTGGTTATTTGCGCTCAAGAGTTGTACATGAGAGGACCCTTCCACATCATATCATGGATGATTTAGGCCCATGAGGCACCAGCCCTGCCTCAGAGGCCATTTGTAGCTCAGGGTGGTTGGGGAGGGAGGGTTGTTTTCTTCAGTGATGTAGCCTCTGATAAATTGCTCCAATAAATATTCCCCACACCCATGCACAGTCAAGAAGCTCTAAATGAACACACACACACACACACACACACACACACACACACACACACACACACAGAGAGAGAGAGAGAGAGAGAGAGAGAGAGAGATTGACAGCAGGATAGAGACAGAGACAGAGAGATAGAAAAACAGAGACAGAGAATAGTAGAGAGACTTGTTACTAAGAAAGGTTTCAGTTGGAGAGAAAGGAGATTAGAAAGGGCCATAGGAATGAAAATGACTAAAATTCATTATGTAAATTATAAAACTGTTAAAAATAAAAAGTAGCATCAAATATCAATTACAAAAATCAAGGCCTAACAACATGTGTATTTCAGAGTCATAATTACTGATTTCTTTTGTTCACAGTATTAATTGTAAGATTTAAGATGGACTGTCCATATGGTATCCAGTGACTGGTAAATTTTCCCACCTCTATCATAGTCATTAAATCAATAAAAATCTCTACAAATGATTGATTGAATTGACAAGATTCTCATATTGTCCATATGTTTATTAAAACCAGAGAAGGACTAGTCTAGTGTCATTAACAGCTTTTGTTCATATACATAGGAACACTGAAAAGGCATTACCTTTCTCTTACTTTCACTCTCTGGTTGTGCTGTGGCTAGAACTCAGGACTTTGTACATGCGAGGATGACATACTGCTTCTGAGACAGATGTTCACACTGCTTCTGAGACACATGTTCACACTGCCTCTGAGACACATGTTCACACTGCTTCTGAGACACATGTTCACACTGCCTCTGAGACAGATGTTCACACTGCCTCTGAGACAGATGTTCACACTGCCTCTGAGACACATGTTCACACTGCCTCTGAGACAGATGTTTACACTGCCTCTGAGACAGATGTTCACACTGCTTCTGAGACAGATGTTCACACTGCTTCTGAGACAAATATTTGGATTTGTGTGTCTCACTCGGAGTACATGCAGAAGTCATGAAACTAGAAAGGATTCTTTGATGTACCTGTGGGAAAAGCTTTGAAGGAAGTGGGATAATAGAGCACAGGTGATAAAAGGGGAGGTGGGGTTAATGGAGGCAAAAGCATTAAGGGAAGAGAGGAATGAAAAGGAAGGAATTTCATTTCATGAAAATGAAATTCATGTTTCAGTTTTATTAATGGCTGGGTAATGTTTTATTTTATAAATAGACTGGAGTTGTGTTATTCATTCATCAGTTGGTGTACATTCATTCTGTGACTATTGTGATCAGAGAAACAATGAATATTGATGAGCAGGTATCTCCACAGGAGGATGTAGAGCCTATTGGGTTTATGCTTGAGTGGTACAGCTAGATCATGAGGTAGATTTATTTTCAGATCTTTGGCGGATGTCCATCTTGATTTCCATAGGGAAGGGTACGAGTTGTATTTATATCAGTACTGAGGAGTGTTCCTCTTTTTCCACGTTTGTACTGAGTGCAAAAAATAATGACTGGCAAGTCAGACATGGCCAGGAGTGCAACAGTTCAATAGAATACCAATAGAATGGAACACTTTCCTGCTATATTTAATGCCTGTTCCACAAGATGAAACACATTTAAAATCCTATGCTAAACAGGTAATAGGTACTAGGTGAGAATCCACTAACAATATTCTACTAAATGGACAAAATATTAAACCAACTTCTAGTTATATCCATAAGTTAGCACATATGCCAACTACCATCAGAGAAGCTTCTATTTTGAATTGTCTTGTGAGCATCACAGATTCCCACAGTGGGGCTAGAGGCAGAGAATAAAACAGTATAAACTGCTAAGCCCTAAATGGAATATCTTCTCCATATTCTATCCTTCCAAGGCTCAATCATCACTTCAGAACAGGGGCAGGAAGTCAGGTGGTATGGGACTACAAGGAAACTGTATTTTCTTGACACAGTAGGGCAGCTGCACACATGGACTCACAATGGTGTGGCATTGAGGACAAGACCTACACAAACTTAATCCAAAGGCCCAGTCCTAAAAGGGGAGGTGGACACAGAGGCATCCTTAGCTAATGATGACTGTAGCTGCTGAGAGAAGATGAATTGGTTTTCTTTAAGTAAGTATGGGGATTCTGGAAGGTCAAGAACAGATGATCAGCACAATTGGACTTTGCATGTTATAAAAAAAGGAGGGCACAATGCTGGGGGTGGGGTAGAGGAGAGCGGTGGGTCTGAGGTAAGTTGAGGAAGGAGTTAACATGATAAAAATGTTGTACAAAAATTATGAAATGATTAATAAAAATAAGAATGACAATTTCACTAAAAAGGGAAAATAAAAAGCCACAAGGAAGGAAGCATACTATTTATAAGATTATTAAAAGCACGGGAATAATAAAATATAGTAATAATAAAATGTTTGAGTGGAAGTTACATAGAGGGAGACAAAATAATGTTTCATCCATAAGCCATTGGATTTCCCATGTCCTTTGAATTTTGGGTGTCTCAGGGAGTCCCAAAAGAGTACAGGCTATTAGCATTGCTTTTGTGTGCCTATCAGAATTTCATGGTGAAACCCTACATACTTTGAGCAAAGGATGCAGGCCTGTGTATTCTCTGATGGTAATGCTTTTGGTGCAATCCTGAGGTTTAGAATAATGCTCATAATTATGTTCTAGACGGGATTTGGCATGCAAGCATTCATGTGTTAAAAGGTTGGTGTTCAGTATGGTCATGATAAAAGGTCAAACTTGTAAGAAGTGGAATGTAGTGTGTGACCACTGGGAGTGTGGCTTTGGGAGAAACTAATACAACTCTTAGGAGATCTGCCTAATGAAAGAGATGTGTGATGAAACACTCAGGGCTGACCAGTCCCCTCACCCAGCCTCAAATTTGATCCTGCCCTGTGCTCTTCTCACCTCCAGGTCTGTCTCTGTGGTGCCATCTGTCATGAGATGCTTTCTAGATCCACGCTAACAGCAGCACCAGCTGTGTCCATGACTACCAACAACTGTGACCTAAATCAATTTCATTTCTGTATAAAATTCCAGCATCAGGTATTTTGTTATAGCCACAGAAAAGAGACCAATACACTAAAATTTCACTTGCATTTTTAAAATATGCAAATTAACTAGGAAGAAGAGTGAATCCATAATAGTCTTCAGAAGTTAATATATACATTTCTGTTGTTTGATTCCCAACAAACTATATCTAAGTAAACTTCTCCTCATGGAAAGTTTAGTGCAAGTATTATCTTCAAGGTCTTTAGACTTATTTCATGTTTTTTTTACTCTTGTTTTTGATATTAACTTGGACCAAATTTTGTAAAATTCCAAGGCATCCATGTTCTATCACATCACAGAGCTGAATGTAAGCAGCACTGCCAAGCCACTTTAAAAGCTGATCATCATGCTGTTTCCGACATCCTGCATCCGGCTGTTGAGAATCCCAAGGTGGAGCCTCTTATTCATTCCCATTGCATATTATCAACTATATTTAATGCTGTCTCTGTAGCCTGTTAAAATCTTTCTCAAACTATTACCCAGATTAGGTGCTGATGGGTCATCTGGAAATGTGTTGAGTAAGCCTTCTCTGTGTCTGAGCCACAAACAAAAAGTTGAACAGAGCTGAGTGCCTTCTGTATTGATATCAATTATTAAGTGGGTACTCTTTCATTGTACAAATTATAACTGACCCGACTCACACTACATTGCCCTGTATTCTGCCAACTGGGCTCCATTTTATTCACTGGGATCCAAGGGGGAAGTCATCAAACAATTTTTTGAAGTTTAGTACCTTCTATGAATTAGTGTCCTGCACTTGCTGTTTGGCTGAGAAAAGTGTCTCTAGTGGTCTCTCTTATCACAGAGGTCAATTGAAGTCTGGCTTCATTTGTGCTCTGGCTGGCTTAGGACTGATCACTGAAAAACTGCCAACATGTCACTCTAAGTGGCATCTAGAGAAGGGGAAACAATAACAAGCCAACAAGGTATCATCTGTCATAATTTCAGTCCACAAGCAAAAGTGTTGGATGAAGTTACAGCGTCATGTATGTAGAGGCTGCTCACATCCTTCTTAGCTAAGAAAAGCAAGGTGTATTAAGATGACCCAAAGATTGTATTATATCATTACTCTGGAAAAAAATAGTATCTTGAGCCAAGCACTGTCTACACTGCTCAGTGACTAATTAATATAGTGTCTCTAGTTGGCCTAAAAATAGAAACTAGCAGAATTAATATACTCTGAACTTATTTATAGTACTTTGCAAAAATAGGATGTCTAAGGGGATGATCATTAGTTATTTATATTAGGTTTCCTTCAAGCCCTGTGCTCCAATCTACAACATGAGAGTTCTAGATCTCTAGGCAATGTTATCACACATAAAAACAACATTCTGCAATCCTGGATCCCATTGCAGCCCATTTTATTGACATCAAATACTGAGTTTGGGTCTTTTGCTTAAAAATTCTTCATACAATTCAACTTTAGATTAAAACTAGGAAAAGAAATAACAATCAAAAAGATCTAACATTTAACCATGTTAAAACTCTTTATGAGACAGCTCTGATAATGCAAGCCTTTAATTTCATCTGTTCAAGAGGCTGAAGCAAGAAAATCACAAATTCAAGGCTAATCTAGAATAGGAGTGAATTCAGGGCTTGCTCAGACAATTTAGTGAGATCTTGTCCCAAGGTATAAGAGAGGGGAACTTTTTACTTTAAAAACATTGTTGAATGTGTTGGAAGAAAGAATCAACAGAGAAGAGAAACAAAAGAATCTACAGAGAGTTGCTTTTCCTAAGACACAACTTAACAAAAAAGTGTTGAAATCTCAGCAAGCCAGCACGGTTGGTAACACGAACTGGCTCCAGCATTCTGAAGAACAAAAGGGGATTACAAATCAAAGTTAGACCTCTGGCCCAGAAGTTCTGTTTCTGAAAATTTGTTTGGGGACATAATATGCTAAATAAGTAAAAAAAAATAATGCCAAAGATAATACTATAACAACATAGAAATATGGTCAACTCTAACCAGGAACATTTCTAACCAAAGTGTGTGTTTGATGACAGAGCAAGAGCTAAGTTATGCTGTTACACGAAAGCCTCTCATTTATACTATCATTGTAAATACTGATTTTATATATCAATGTTTATATATAAAATAACAGAATAATACACAATAAGGAAGCATACAAATATACATTCAATGCGTATACATATACAATTTTTACACATACACATATACATGAATATGTATAGTGTAGGAGTTTTTGCCTTTAAATTTCCCATGAATTCTAAATTTTCTTCAATGAGTCATAACTGTCATAGTTAGGAAAAATTTCTTAAAATAGCACCTAAATCAATGAGAGAAGAGGACCTTGGTCCTGTGAAGGTTCTATGCCCCAGTATAGAGGAATGCCAGGGCCAGGAAGCAAGAGTGGGTGAGTTGGGGAGTAGGGGGGAGGGGGAGGGGATAGGAGATTTTCAGAGAGGAAACTGGAAAGGGGGATTACATTTGAAATGTAAATATAGAAAATAATATCTAATTAAAAATAAATAAAAAACATTTAAAAATGTATTTATCCAGATTCATAGTTTAAAGAGATTAGGGAGGGAATATGGGGGAGAGACAGCTAAAATTAAAGGCCATTTGAGGGTAGTATGAAAACCTAATACAATAGAAGCTTTGTAAAATATATACTTATGCGAAGGCAAGCTAGAGGAAATCACCAATAGCCAATGGGCATCAGTGGCTCACTAGCCATCTCTTGTCATCAAAACTGGTATTGGGTTACATCTAATTGAGTTCTTGTCCAAAAGGATCCCATGGGAACCCCTAAACAACCCAGGTTGTTGCTAAGGCTGTAGGTCGCTCTCCACAAACGGACTTCAAGGTCCCATATCACCTATAAGGCTCACTGAACGTGGAGAGAGAAGCTGAGCTGGAGTCTATATCGAGCCTTCATCGCTACATGCTAGTGTCCTTGGTATAAGAAGCCGGGCGTGGTGGCGCACGCCTTTAATCCCAGCACTGGGGAGGCAGAGGCAGGCGGATTTCTGAGTTCGAGGCCAGCCTGGTCTACAAAGTGAGTTCCAGGACAGCCAGGGCTGTACAGAGAAACCCTGTCTCGAAAATAAAAAAAAAATAAAAAAAAAAAAAAAAAAAAGAAGATGTCTGCATACTTCCAAAGGAGAAACGTTAACAACAGCCCAGCTGCAAACCTTTTTGATTTACAATGGTGTGCAGCTTGAAATATATGCTTCTGTAATAGTGGCACAAATCTTGTGGGAGTTACCTACCAATATCTGATTTGACCTATGGCCCACTCCACAAGATGAAGCTCATACCCACACTGCTTGAGTGACCAAGAGCCTGGGACTAGGTAGCCTAGAGACCTAGGATAAAACCAAATATCATTGCTCAAGTCAAAACAAACAAATTTTAAAAACATAGCAATAAAATGTTTCCAATGTCTTTCTGCTATAATTGTAGATTGACTGATTTTGCTTAGCCATCACTAAGGAAGCTTCCTCTTGCAGCAGATGAGAACAGAAGTCCACAGCCCGACACTGCTTAGTGAGACACCTTGGAGCACTTATCCCTAAACAGAATGTCTTCATCAGATCCCTCCCCTCAGGGCTCAGGGAATCCCATGGAAGAGGAACTGAAAAAAAGCAAGAGTCAGAGGGCATGATCGACACCAATGAAACCGGAGCCTCTAGGTCAATGGGAGTGACACACATAGGAAAACACAGAAAATGCAGCCCTTGGTGTATACGTTATGGCTTACAGTATAATATTTTAGGAAATTCCTGGATACGCGCATGAGTAGGTTTCTTTTTCTTATGCCTTCGTTTCTGCTCTTTTCCCTCCGTTTGTTTGTTTTGTCCAATTCTGATGTGTCAATTTATCTTATTTTATTTTAATCCCATAGAATCCTGTTTGTTTCTAACCAGGAAAAGCGATGGCTCCAGATGTTAGCAGAGGTGGGAAGGAGATGGGAGGAGTAGAGGGAGGGGAAGCTATAATGAAGATAAGTTATGTGAGAAAATAATCTATTTTCAATAAAAGGAAAAATAATATAAATGAGAGAGAGAGAGAGAGAGAGAGAGAGAGAGAGAGAGAGAGAGAGAGAACTGCAGTATATGCTACATGGTGTGACCAGCTGGGTTCCACTCGCATCCTCAGAACTCTTGTTCTGGATGCTCAGGGGCCTTCATATCCAATGATCTCCACCTTTCCCCAGGCGCACAGTCAGTCATTTCTTCCTCAGAGCCGCTGCAGTATTTCCTTCATCACACCAAGGAGACAATGTCTTTCAGTTAGAGAAGCATCTCAACCAGTCTGCCTGGTCCTTAAGGACCCCAAGTCTCCTTAAACACCAGAGCCCTCGGCATCTGGGAATGGTCCACACGGCAGCAGGTCCTCACAAAAGTGCCAAAAGAACAAGTGAGTGAATAAAGGAAGACAAACAACTCTGCCTCTCATGGTGCAAAATTGGGTAGAGAAAGGCACCTTCAAACAGCCGTTTACTCTCCCTGAAATTCAGTTGATAGAGCCTACAGGAAGGCCATTGGAAAGTTCTTACCACTAAGGTAACAGCTCCTGGAAAAATGTGAACTACCACAAAAATACAGCAATATATTTAGTAATCAAGCTCTCTCAGGTGTGTCTCATATTACTAAAGGGGACATAACGAAATAATTGCTTACAGTGAGAAAATATATCTGAAAATATATTTTTATTTATCCTTAAGGATAAAATAATTTAGTACTAGTACCCATAATTATATTAATAATATTAGCTACCATAATACTTAACTTAGCAATAGTGTGTTGCACCCCCCAAAAATAATAGCCCTGTATCATTGTAATAAAAAGATACAGCTGAATTATGCAAATAATGTGACTTTTTTGTTTTAATGTAGTGGAATAGGTTTTTAGACAGTCTCGTGTAAACTTGATTGTCCTCAAACATTATATTCAGCTGAGGCTGTTCTTAAATGGATTCTCAACTATCAACCTTACAAATGAGGGTACTACAAGCATGTGTTATCAGACTCACCTGCACTACTTATTTGAAGGTTAAAAAAACTCATAGAAGTGCAGAGAGTTATTTCAGTTATCAGTTCCTGCTTTTCTAGAACGAATGGTGGCTTAGATCTTCATTATGTTTTGGGTAGACATGCATCTCTTTCCTGCCAGGCTTGTTATCTCTCTTGGACCCACTGTCTCGTCCTTTTGGTAATTTCTGAAAACTAGCCAATTGTCACATATATACACGGTGTACAGACTGAATTAAGGATACCTCCTGTCTGACACACGGTTACTGTACCTAATGTGAAACTGGAGAAATCAGTTTCAGTCAATCTGGTGCTAATGTACTTGGCTTTTTGGAGGTTGCTTTCAGTTTAGGCTACGGAACAATTAACCCACGGCTTTAAGGACCAGGCACTGCTCAATACAACCTGTGAGTCTATTTACAAAATGTATACAATTATAAAATGTATAGAATGTGTTTCCTGGCTTGGCACAGAGTAGTTTGAATGAGAAATGTTCCCCCAGGCTGATGTATTTGAATATAGGTCCCAGGCTGGTGGCTCTATTTGAGCCACTGTAGAATCTCTAGGAGGTAGAGCCTTGCTGGGGATGGACATCACTGGGGGCAGAACTGAAGGGTTTATGACTCTGCCCCACTGCCAGGTCACTGTCTCTGATTTTTGAATGTAGTTGGAGATATGATTTCTCAACTCCCTGATTTGGTTACCTGCCACCATGCTGTCACTGTGGACTCTCTGGAACTATAAGCCACAATAAACTGCCTTCATGTTTTATCACAGCAACAAAAAAGAAATTACTGTTTAACCCAATTATCGGGAAAGTTCATGTGACCAACTGTGGTTGAAATCTACTTGTTAATATTTTAGAATAGGAAGAAAGTTTTGCTTTGTAAAATACATAGCAAAATGACTAACCTGAATTTAAATCGCTATATAAATTTTCTGTTCACTAATAGAGTCTGGCTAAGAAGTCGACTTTTCAGAAATCTTGCTGTATTGATTTCAAGCTTTGCTAAGTACTAGAAGCAGTGTGCCTACATTTGATTTAAAATGTTTTGTAATTCAACCATGTCCACCAAATTTCTCATGTCATCTAAAATAGAGGACAAATCAATATAAGAATGCCATGTACTCTGATAGAAAGTGAGTTTCAGAAGAAGATGTACAAAGTTCTTTTAAACAAATACATTAAGTCCCTTCTTTTACATTAAAAAAAGTAGCAGTATGTCACAAGGAGCAGTTCTGGTAAAAAAAAATGCCTCTCACATTTGCAAATGAAATGGTAAGAATAATAATTTCAATGTGCTGAAAGGTAGCATATACACAACTTCTTACTCTAAATCCAAAACCACTATGGAAAGTACATGTCCATCAACACTGGAATATGAAGTAAAATGTCAATGCTTCCACGTAGTGGGAGGCCTTGTGGTTATAACCACACAGAGACTTTTCATCTCTTCATAATATTGTGGTCTTCAACATTATTCTTAACTTCAACAACTCAATTAAAGGACTTGCTGGACTTGTAGGACTCAGGAAGATCTTCCGCATATAGTTATACATTGAAATGAATACATTGGTCATTACAATGAAAGACCATGTCTTAAAATTCACAAAAGGGACACAAAACAGAAAACAGAATAATTAGACAAAACGTTCCAGCTCCCTTTTCCCTATGAAATCCCATGGGCGACATTTAACTTTCATAGGAATGAAATGGGCACAACCAGGGAAGTTCAGTGGGATCATACTGTCTTTATTGGTGGTCACTCAAGTAGGCTCAGAGTATCCTACAATTCAATAAAGATGTCCAGCAGCCCATAAAAAGCCAGTACTGGAGATCTGTAAAATGGGCCACCTCTAAATTTATTGGAAGAACTCTTTGGTGCACAGTTTTATTATTTTTACTCTGTAAAATATATCACAAATAATACACCTCAACCATAAAAATTATCCTTTTAGCATAAATTGCAACTTACCATGTGGGTAAGTGAGAATCTGGAAAGGCAGAAAAGGGAAGTGAAAAGGAGGTGGGTGGAAAGGCCTGGAAAACAGGAGCATTGCTGGATGGGTAGTTATTTGGTTTGGAAAATTGCCTGTCTCACTTCCTTCCTAGATATCTTTAAAACTTAATTTTATTGTAACATATGATATAGAAGCATTTTTGTCTGTGACACAATGTAAGCTCACAAATATATACATGCAATTGAAGCCAATTCCATGAAAAAAAAATCTGACCTTTAATGTATTCAATGTATTGATATTTACCATCCCATTTCATTGTCCCAGTATATCCGATATCCTCATAGGATAATATATATATATATATATATATATATATATATATATATATATATATATATATATATATATATATAAAGGAGGTTGTTAATTAAAAGAACCAGAATGTTTAGTATAACAGTTTTAACAGTCTGTGTTGAGGTAAAGCACATTTACCCAAATTTAGAGCTCAAGAATTTTTTTATTTACAAAAAGTAGAGGATATTTTTTAAACCTGAAATTTCTTGAGCTATCATAGATTAAAAGATAAGTAATAGTCTTCATTAAAAGTTAACACATTTACCAGATCAATCAGAATTGTCAAGATTTAAAGCCAGTATTATTTCCCACACAATTGACCACATTACTGGCAGAGAATTTACTGGCAGAGAAGTGAGAAACAAATTGCCCTTTTAATCAATGTCTGAACATTTAAAAATCTATCCTCGTAGATGCCAAAGAATCATTTTCTTTCCTATAGTTCTGTGTGTAATCAAACCCATATAGGATAATCTGCATTATGGTTAAGTAAATAAATAAAACTAATAAACTCTAGTGAATATGTAACTACATATTGTTCACACTTTGTTATCTAGCAAAGGGAACTCGTTTTCCATAATGATAAATGTGGATGGTGATCATTAATAAAATACTTAAAGAAAGATTCTTATTTCATTCAGATATCAAGTGTCAAAGAGTGCTGTAACTCTTACAAAATGACTAAAATTTAAAATTTTATTGTATTTTGGGAATTTCTGTGTTTCTGATTCTACTTTGTAAAAATGAAGCTTTTGGCATTTACATTACTATTTTGTATTAGTTTAACAAGAAGCAAGCAGCCTTTTTCTTTTCATAACTGTACCCAAGCAATGGAGCTCATCTGGTCTTAAGGCAAACTCAGACATCAGGATAGGCGATCCATTAAGTGGTTACAGAATTAGCACACCCATTTGAGGAAATGGTGTTCCATGCCTCAATGACAGAAGTCAGTCACATCCATAGCAAGCACTATTGCTTCCTTATCTTTCCGTTAAGGTTTATTTTACTAATTTATGTTTCTCTGTCTGCCAGTGTCTTTCTCATGTGCACTTGTGCCACAGAAACCCCAAAAGGGAGTCAGAGTCCATGAAGCTGAAGTTACAGGCAGTAGTGCCCTCCTGAAATGGGCCCTGGGAACTCTGGTCCTCTGGAAGAGGAGTGAGTTCTCTTAGCCCCTGACCCATCTCTCCAACTTTACTATTACTTTCATGATGGAGCTTCAAGTGGCCTTAAAGATATCCTCTTGGGTGGCAAGGCCATGCAAGGAGCAAGCCCATCTTTATTTAGATAACTACTTCCTACAATGCAAACATGCAAACGAATAAAACCCCGGTTTCTCTGTAAAAGGTTTAAGTTTTTCATTTCTCCACACATTAACATTTTAAGCCTGAAAAAGTGAACCTGATAGTTGGTATCCAGCTGTAACACATTTCTTTGCCTTCAAAGGCCAGTATTCACTCAGAATTTATTTAAATTTCTCTTCATCGTTTGATGATCTTTTTGTTGTGTAATTAAGGCTGCCTATAACCAAACAAACATCTAACTGAATCTCATAGGAATTAATAAGCATGATTTTCCAATGGCTTGGGATTAGTGGAAGTTTCTGAAGAATTGGTCTTAAGCTTAATAATGAAAATGTTGGAGTGTAACTGGATTACAATATTAAATGACCCAAGAGAATAAAGAAAGACCACATAACCCTGAGCTGTATGTCATATTAGGGCTATAATACCTGCAGTCCAAACCATGACATTGTGTTGAAATTTTGATTAAATTTTTAAAAGTATTCTTAAGAATCAATATCAATGTAAAAAATTTATTTAATCATTGTAGTAAATATTCCCATGGAGACCATAATAAAATCACAGGCATAAGATTATAGAACAAAGACTAAAAATCACTGTCATGAAGACGGGTTATATCAGTTCACATGGAGCTCAATTCATCTTGTAGATACAACTCCCTTAAAAACTATAAACAATCTTCCATTGTATGCCAATGCATTATATAATTAACTCTGAATATCTAGTAATCTATTCTCAAACTGCTCAATTTCTTAGAGTGGCAAATTGATAAACATGTTCTAAACACTATAACTGAATAATTCAAAATAGACTATCTTTTAAAGTACAATTACAGCTCTAAAATGATAATAAAGTTATGAGCCATATGCCTGGAACCAATGGATTTTGTTTCACCTTTGACTCAAGATTTTTTTTTAAAAAGAGAGAGAGAGAAAGGGGAGGCTTGAGGTTTTGGTCACACCGTATTTAATCCAATTTGCTTTGGGTTTAATCTCCAAAACAAGGCTGGTCTGCTAATTCCCAATTATAATGGCACATGTAATCAGAGTCCTCATTAACAAAGACTGACTATATTGTCTATTAGGAATGAAAATTTGAAATGCAAATTCAGCGAATCAAAACATTAAATGAGCTGCTACCCAAGATGCAAAGAGCTCCCGTCAGGGCAGAGAGTGTTGGCCGACACCTGCCCTGGATTTTCCCTCCAGCCTCCATTGCCTTGGGTTCCAGTCTTTGCTTCCTAATTGACCTGCTTATGATCTTTGCAACAATTAACATATGCTTATTAGTAATGGCTGGTTAAAGATTTCAACTGCTGTGGTTTACAAAGTCTAATAGAGATGACACACCACAGGAAAGAGAGAAATCTCATCAGCAAAGACACAGTGTTTAAGAGTGCATGTATTAGAAACTGCAGGGCAGTTCACAGTGTCTGAAATTGCGTCTAGGAGTAACTGATACCAGGAACCAATGCACATAAGGTGGCAGGGCTCACCAGTTCTGAGAAAGGAAGTATGGAGTGAGTCTACCTTTCCTCTGAGCAGACCATGTCTAGCATTGTTGTAGGAGGGAGTGGATGTGAAGTGCTCTGAGGAGTGGAGAGTTGACTGATGACACTGGCTTTGTTTTGAATCTGAACTCATAATCATTTCTTAAAAGTAATTACCATCAAATGAAAATAATTGGCACATGACAAATATTTTATTTAAATCATAAGAGGGTGATGATGCTATTGCAAAAATTATGTTTGAAGTTTGCAGTGACAGGTAGCTAGCCCCTCTGCACTTTATAGTGCTGGACTCCTGTGGGCTTCCTTTCTGATGAGAGCCACATATTTTGATGGAAGAGATATTCCATTTACTCTTGAGTAGATTTTTTTAAAATTCAGAATGATAACTTGGACATTTACAAGTATCAATTTTCTTATTCTCTTATTGGTTAGGAAATGGTAGTTCGGTTATTCAAAATTCAGTGGGCTTGATTATGCTGGTGGTGCATCAAATTTGTGTTCACATTACTATTTACCATTTTTATTTGTAATTTTTACTTGCATTACAGGGGACATGAGTATCACATATGACAGAGACATTAGATATGTGGAAGAGGTTTTATTTATTTATTTATTTGATAATTTCTTCATTTACATTTCAAGTGTTATCCCATAAGTCCCCTATACCCCCCCCCCCCGCCCTGCTCCCCTACCCACCCACTCCCACTACTTGGCCCTGGCATTCCCCTGTACTGGGACATATAAACATTGTTAGACTAAGGGCCTTTCTTCCCCGATAATGGCCAACTAGGCCATCTTCTAATACATATGCAGCTAGAGACAGGAGCTCTGGGGGTTCTGATTAGATCATATTGTTGTTCCATCTATAGGGTTGCAGACCCCTACAGCTCTTGGGTACTCTCTCTAGCTCCTACATTGGGGACCCTGTGTTCTGCCCTATAGATGATTGTGAGCATCCACTTCTGTATTTGTCAGGGACTGTCAAAGCCTCACAGGAGACAGCTATATCAGGGTCCTTTCAGCAATATCCTGCTGGCACATGCAGTAGTGTCTGCATTTGTTGGCTGATTATGTGATGGACCACCTGGGTGGGGCACTCTCTGGATGGTCCATCCTTTCATTTTGGCTCTAAACTTTGTTAAAGAACTGATGAACAAACTTAGAGCCTTCTGATATCACACATTTACTGGTTCTGGCTTTCATAAATTCTGCTGGTTGAATACTTAGGAATGGCATAACTAAATTTCTGCTTATGGTGTCACTGGCTAAAATCAAAATGTTGTCTATGGTTTCAGGCTTTATTGGATTTAAAATTAATTTTAAGATCAATACTTATTAGCAAAATATGTTTCCTTTTTGTTGTAAGATTCAGATTTCAGGAGCAAGAGGGATGATGGCTCAGTGGTTAAGAACTGTTGATGCTCGTGCAAAGGACTTGAGTTTGGTTCCCAGAACCCACATGGCTACTCTCAAGTGGCAGCAGCTCCAATTATTCTTCTGGACTTCAAAATCTCCAGACACACATGAGGCACGCATCCATACATGCAGACAAACACTCACACACATAAAATAAAAATAAATCAATCTTTGAAAGTATCTCAGACTCCAGATTTATTTTTTTTCTCTGTCAGCTAAGGGCTTCTCTCAGCTCCTGGTAGTCTCTCATATTATGAGTCAAATGCCTTCTTCCTCTTCAAGCCAGCAACAATTCATTGAGTCCATGTATTTCTTTATACATCTGACCTCCACATCCATAGCTGGCTGAAGAGAACTTGCCTTCAAAATACTTAGCTGATTAATTCTCATTAAGGAAAATGATGCTTTGATTTTAACATTACTTCCCTCCATTTTAGTTGAATTCATGATGTAATATCTGCACTTCTTTCTAGAAGTACTTGAAAATATGTTTAGGTCTGTGTTTCCTTGTCTATACTTTATTTTTAATGCTCTCCATGCATTGTACAATAGGGATGGGACTCAGAAGATTGCTCAGCTGGTAAAGGCTAGGCTCACAACCAAAACCAGAAGGAATACAGCAGGCTGTGATAAATGAAGTAATGATATGTTTTAGTTGAACAGCATTTTTAAAAAGTTGTCTCCATTAAGTACATGATTTTAAAAACTTAACAACTGCAAATGATTTAATTTTCTTTCAACGAAGTTGTCTTTGAGTTTTAACAGCATGTCTGAAATACACTTAAACTTTCCTTCTAATAAGAGTTTCTTTCGAAACTAAGCCAACATTTAGAGAGAGAGAGAGAGAGAGATAATGCAAAGGTTTAATTGTAAAATTTGAAGAGTTGTATAATTCAGAAACTGGATGACCAGAAGTGAATAGTTCCTTGTTAGTATGTTAGAAATAATGATTAATAACATCAGTATAAAGTTTAGTATGTCTAATACTTCATAAAACTAATAAACTATTAAGCATCTACCTGAGGACTCCTACCTCTTAACTTTTAATTT
Organism: Mus minutoides; assembly: GCA_902729485.2. Taxonomy (NCBI): domain Eukaryota; kingdom Metazoa; phylum Chordata; class Mammalia; order Rodentia; family Muridae; genus Mus; species Mus minutoides. The sequence continues at coordinate 31,106 of LR754201.1, read as the reverse complement.
AAATTGATTTTATGTTTAATTTATGAAAGCTCAAAATATTATGAAATATATAGGAGAAATGTAGCCTCATAAATCAATGTGTTCTAGATTGCCAGTTTAATTTCCATATTGATTTAGTGCGCAGGCTGGCAGTGTCTACTAAAAAGCATGAAACATCATAGTCATTGCTAGATAAAGGGTCAGATGGATAAGACAGGCATTAGAGCCAAACAGCTTGTAAATGTTCTCCATAGTAGAAGAACTAGGCATATTAGTGAACTATAATTCTAATTTTGAATTGTGCCCAGTTTTTTTTGCCACCTATGTTGCTGAGTATTTTGCTTCATTGTAGTTGATATCATAACAGAGTGAGTCGTAGTGAATCTGACCTCCTGACAACTTAATAACACATTTATCTATGAAGTATTATTCTAAATTTATAATTGCAAAATAGAAACTTCAAGAGTGACTAGATTTGGGAATTACCATGAAGCATAAAAATTTGAAGTTATTAAAATGAAATTAGATTTTATTGGCAGCATAAGATTAGTTTTTCTTTTTTTCTTGGATATTTTCTTCATTTATGTTTCAAATGCTATCCCGAACGTCCCTATACACCCACCCCCCCACACTGCCCTGCTCCCCAACCCACCCACTCCTGTTTCCTGGCCCTGGCATTACCCTGTACTGGGGCATATAATCTTTGCAAGACCAAGGGGTCTCTCTTCCCATTGATGGTCAACTAGGCCATCCTCTGTTACATATGCAACTAGAGACACAAGCTCTGGGGGATACTTGTTAGTTCATATTGTTGTTTCTCCTATAGGGTTGCAGACCTCTTTAGCTCCTTGGGTACTTTCTCTAGCTCCTTCATTAGGGGCCCTGTGTTCCATCCAATAGATGACTGTGAGCATCCACTTATGTATTTGCCAGACACTGGCATAGAGATAGCTATATCTGGGTCCTGTCAGCAAAATGTTGCTGGCATATGCAATAGTGTCTGGGTTTGATGGTCATATATGGGATGGATTCCCGGGTGGGGCAGTCTTTGGATGGTCTTTTCTTCAGTATTAGCTCAGAACTTGTTCCCTTAACTCCTTCCATGGGTATTTTGTTCCCCATTCTAAGAAGGAATGAAGTATCCACACTTTGGTCTTCCTTCATCTTGAATTTCATGTGTTTTGCAAATTGTATCTTGGGTATTCTAAGCTTCTGGGCTAATATCCACTTATCACTGAGTACATATCATGTCATTCTTTTGTGATTGGGTTACCTCACTCAGGATGATATCCTCCAGATACATCCATTTGCCTAAAAATTTCATAAATTCATTGTTTTTAATAGCTGAGTAGTACTCCATTGTGTAAATGTACCACATTTTCTGTATCCATTCCTCTGTTGAGGGACATCTGAGTTCTTTCCTGCTTCTGGCTATTATAAATAAGGCTGCTATGAACATAGAGGAGCATGTGTCCTTATTACAAGTTGGAACACCTTCTGAGTATATGCTCAGGAGAGGTATTGCTGGATCATTCAGTAGTATTATGTCCAGTTTTCTGAGGAACCACCATACTGATTTCCAGAGTGGTTGTACCAGATTACAATTCCACCAGCAATGGAGGAGTGCTCCTCTTTCTCCACATCCTTGCCAGCATCTGATGTCACTTGAATTTTTGATCTTAGCCATTCTGACTGTTGTGAGGTGGAATCTCAAAGTTGTTTTGATTTGCATTTCCCTGATGATTAAGGATGTTGGACATTTTTTTAGGTGCTTCTCAGCCATTCAGTATTCCTCAGTTGAGAATTCTTTGTTTAGCTCTGTACCCCATTTTTAAGAGGGTTATTTGATTTTCTGGAGTCCAGCTTCTTGCGTTCTTTATATTAAGGGAAAGTAATTATTGCTTCCTGTTATTTTTTTTCCTTTGGTTAGAGTTGGGATTCTGTTCTTGTGGCTATCTTCTTTTAGGTTTGTTAAAGGGTTAGTTTATTCCTTTTTCTAGGGCATAATTTCCCTCCTTGTGTTGGAGTTTTCCCTTCATTATCCTTTGAAGGGCTTGATTCATGAAAAGATATTGTGTGAATTTGGTTTTGTCATGGAATACTATGGTTTCTCCATCTATGGTAATTGAGAGTTTTGCTGGGTATAGTAGCCTGGGCTGGCATTTGTGTTGTCTTAGGGTCTGTATAACATCTGTCCAGGATCTTCTGGCTTTTATAGTCACTGGTGAGAAGTCTGGTGTAATTCTAATAGGCCTGCCTTTATATGTTACTTGACGTTTTTCCCTTAATGCTTTTAATATTCTATCTTTATTTAGTGCATTTGTTGTTCTGATTATTATGTGTCTGGAGGAATTTCTTTTCTGGTCCAGTGTATTTGGAGTTCTGTAGGTTTCTTGTATGTTCATGGGCATCTTTTTCTTTAGGTTAGGAAAGTTTTCCTCTATAATTTTGTTGAAGATATTTACTGGCCCTTTAAGTTGAAAGTCTTCATTCTCATCTGTATCTATTTTCCTTAGTTTTGATCTTCTCATTGTGTCCTGGATTTCCTGGATGTTTTGAGTTAGGATCTTTTTGCATTTTGCATTTTCTTTGATTGTTGTGTCCATGTTTTCTATGGAATCTTCTGCACCTGAGATTCTCTCTTCCATCTCTTGTTTTCTGTTGCTGATGCTTGCATCTATGGCTCCTGATTTCTTTCCTAGGATTTCTATTTGCAGAGTTGTCTCCCTTTGGGTTTTGTTTATTGTTTCTACTTGCATTTTTAGATATTGGATATTTTGTTCAATTCTATCACCTGTTTGGTTATGTTTTCCTGTAGTTCTTTAAGGGATTTTTGTGTTTCCTCTTTAAGGACTTCTACCTGTTTAGCAGTGCTCTCCTTTATTTCTTTCAGAGAGTTATTAATGCCTGTACTGGCTAGTTTTTGTGTCAACTTGACACAGCTGGGTTATCAGAGAGAAAGGAGCTTCAGTTGGGAAAATGCCTCCATGAGATCTAGCTGTGAGGCATTTTCTCAATTAGTGATCAAGGGCTCCTTGTGGGTGGGACAATCTCTGGGCTGGCAGTCTTGGGTTCTATAAGAGAGCAGGCTGAGCAAGCCAGGGGAAGCAAGCCAGTAAGGAACATCCCTCCATGGCTTCTGCATCAGCTCCTGCTTCCTGACCTGCTTGAGTTCCAGTCCTGACTTCCTTGGTGATGAAGAGCTGTATGGAAGTGTAAGCCAAATAAACCCTTTCCTCCCCAACTTGCTTCTTAGTCATGATGTTTGTGCAGGAATAGAAACCCTGACTAAGACAATGCCCTTCTTGAAATCCTCTACCAGCATCATGAGATATGATTATACATACTAATCTTGCTTTTTGGGTATTCAGGACTCGCTGTGGTGGGAGTACTGGGATCCTATGATGCAGGGTGGTATTGGTTTCTGTTAATAAGATTCTTATTCTTGCATTTTGCCATCTGGTAATCTGTGGTGTTAGATGTTCTAGCTGTCTCTGGCTGGATCTTGTTCCTCCTGTGATTCTGTTAGCCTATGTCAGCACTCCTAGGAGTTCAACTCTCTGCTGAGTCCCAGTGATCAGAGCATTCTCTGCAGGCAAGCTCTCCTCTTGCAGGTAAAGTACACAGAGGTCTGGGACTCAGCTCTGCCTACTGGCTGAGGATGAAGGCCTGAAAGGCCCCTGTCCAGGAAGCTCTGTTGCTTCTGCATCCCACGCTCTCCTGTGAGGACTGCTCTCTGAGAGACCTGTGATACAAGATAGAGATTTCACCTGAGTCCAGGGGTCAGAGCCCTCCCTGGAGGCCAACTCTCCTCTGGCGGGGAAGGTGCACAGAGGTCTGGGTCTCAGCTTTGCCTCCTGGCTGAGGATGAAGGCCTGAAGGACCCCTGTCCAAGAAGCTCTGTTACTTCTGTGGCCTGCATGCTCTCCTACATGGACAGGTCTCTGAGAGCATAAGATTAGTTTTATTTTATGTTATGCCAGAGTATTACTGTGAATCGCATTTAAAATTCTTTTTAGATTTAATGAAATAAAAGCTGTAAAATGTTTTGCATAAATACCAACATTTGTAAGTATTTTGAACTATGTCACCATGCTTTTTTTTGTCCTCATAATTCAAACATAACACAAGTTTACTGAAGAGTTGCTATGCCTCAAAAGACGAGAAGTATTTTGTATGCAGAGTTCCCATCGTAACTTCACCCAAGGAGAGCAGCTCTTTCACAGTAGAGTGAAGAGAGAAGTTAAGACTATTTTAATTCTAGGTTATTCACTCTTTATTGGGTTATTTGTGTTACTCCTTTTCTAAAAAGGAGAGAGAGAGAGAGAGAGAGAGAGAGAGAGAGAGAGAGAGAAAGAGAGAGAGAGAGAGTGCACGCGCGCATGCGTGTTGTGCATTCCTGGGACTATGTAAGCTAGAGTCTCACTTATAGGTTAAGCTAACACATGAGTTGTTGAGGTCCTTCAGTGTTTGTGCCCCAGTGCTAGTAGTGTGCACATATTTATGCGTGTGTGCTGAGGATTCAAATTCATGTGCTCCTGCTTGCACACTTACTAAGTAAGCCATACACTATAAATCATTACCTGTGTGCTGCTTATTTGAACATTTAAAAAAATCTTGTTAAAATTAATGCTAATTTATTTTTTAATTTACAGATGACTATTCATATTTATACAAATTAAATGACCTGATCAAAGCAGTAGAATTTTAAATGGAAGCCCTTGTTACTACCTGCCTCCTTCCTTCGGCCATCTTGGTGGTTAAAGTACACATTTTCTTCAATCTGTGATATTCTCTGGCTGATGGCCTTGGCCTTCTACACATATACTGGACATGCCCTTTCCTCTTGTTTTGTACCCTGCTGTAGCTATCAGCTTTCTAACTGTCATCTGACTTATGCCTACCTGGTTAAAGTAACTGTACTTGTCAATATTGGTACATTACTGAATTGTTATCTAAATATCACTAAAATAGCACAAGGTGAGAAAATACAGAAAAAAGTCTCCTTGAACACTAACTTAAATTTTTTATGAATCAACACTTATGGTTTGGGTAAGTAAATGAAAATACAAACATAAAATCATTAAAAAAATGTATACTTAAGTGGTATAAAGACTATCCAGCTATTTTAAAGAGTCACCACAGAACATAAAGTTAAAGAAACACTCAACAGCTGATTCAGTTTCAAAGAGAGGAATTGCTATTATACCAGAGAAAGAAGAATTAAAGTACATAGTGCTTTATGTGCCATTATAATGATTGTCTGCTTTAATCAACTTTTCAAGTTCAAAGCCAACCATGCTCCTCATTGCATCAGATAAGACTCTGATACATACAAGGATTCACCGAGCCACACTGGCAGGAATAACTTGGTGGAATCGTTTCTTTGTCTAGAGTTAGCACATGTGCTCAGTTTTCCACACAAAGCAATTGGCACCTGAATGAGTACCAAAATAATCAAAGAACTCATATCTCATGGATGCATCGACTATACAATTCCTTCAGGGGGTGCTGATACACAGATTGATACCCATACTCCTTAGGATTCGGTGGAAGACCTCCTGCTTTTTTTTTTTTTTTTTTTAAACTGCTCCTATCATTCTTTGCTTCTCCACACCCTGCATCCTGACTTGGTTGTTAGAAGGGGTCATTTGTTAACATTCAATAAACAGTATCATATTGTTCCTTATGTTCTTATGTTTTTGTCTGCCATACTATACTTTAATTCAACCAATATATATCAAGTATCAACTATTATCTCGCTTATCATGAGGTGAGGTTCTCGGACACCATGCTAAGCCTGATGTAGCATAGACTCAATCACTCAACCATATTTCTGTCTCTACTCATCCCCATCTGTCCTATCATTGTAAAATCACCCAGTCATTGACACTGACTAATTCCAACTATGGAGATGCTATGTACATAACTATGTTCTTTTAACTGTAAAATTTTCTCCAGAATCAAGAGGAAGGAGGCTTACTAAGACTTAAGAAGTAAATAAAGTTTTCAGGGTTCAAGAAATAAACCACTCACAAGTCTAGGAAGTTCTTGCCAGAGTACATATAAGGTCCTTTTCTAAGATTATATAAGTACTAACAATTGCTAGAGAGAAGACAATCTTCTATAAATCAAGATGTCTGAAAGTCATGGAAGGAGCCCCATGAATAATGCTTTCATAACTCATTTCTGACTTTTTATATGGACTTTTCACTGAAACAACTGCATTTATGCTCCTATGCATACCCTTCAGACCATAGATTCTAGAAGGAACTTTTTAATATAGGATCATTACACTAATTTGTATTCCTGATGCTAATGCCAATAAACTCACTGATTCACCAAGTTCTACTTGGTGGAATAGCTTCTTTGTTCTGGCACAAGTATTATGTCTGGAGTGAGCAGATACTTCTTCAATTCCTCACAGGGAAAGTAACACAAAGCAATTGGCACCTGAATGAGTACCAAAAGATTCAAAGAACTTATATCTCAGGGGAGGAGTGTTTATAAAATTCCTTCAGCTGGTGCTGGTACACAGAACTGAGGCTGTTCCCTGTGATGATAGATCACCAGAAGCAAACCTCAATCTAGTTACATTTTTTCCCTGGGATATGTCTTGCTGTAGTTGTGGTTGCAAGTACCTTGACATATGTGGTAGGATATACAACTAAGATTGAACTGTCTAAGAATGCAATATTCTTGGGGCCATCATTGCAGTAGCCATATTCCAAGTAGTTACATGGAGTGTTGTGTATTCTTAATGAGCAAGGAGCATCATATAAATATGGGTGTACCATGAAAAAAATGGCTAAAAGACTAGAAATGGAGTTTCTGGAAGTGAAATACGCACAACAAAATGGTTTGCAGGCCACGCTACCTAGTGTGTGGCCATGGAGGTATATAATAAAATATGTAACCAATTATGAAAAGACTTGCCAGAGGAAAAAGTACCATGGAATGGAAGGACAATATTAGTAAAAAGATGTACAGATAGTACTCTTACATTAACTTACGATTTTCTGTGGACGTTGAAAGAAAGAATGAAGTAGAGCTGCTTCCTTGACACTTCTTACTGTTAAGAAGCCAAAGGAGAGAATACAAATTAGTTCTACACTAAAATTCCCTTCTAGGATCCAAAATGTTAGAATCCATGGGACAAACTGGCTAGCAAAGAGGGAAAATGTAAGGTAGAAGCAACAGAAGCTAGGCTGGAACTGGAGATGTGGGTGGTTCTTAGCCACTCTGTGATGCTGAGAATCAAACCTGGGTCTTTTCTAAGAGAACTTTATAAACTACTGAGCTATCTCTTCAGCTTCTATGTACATTTTTTTAAAAAGATTATTATGTTAGTAAGTGAGATGGAGTGTGGGAGCTTTTCATCTGGATGTGGAAACATATGTAAAAGGTGAACAAATAAGATTTATTATGTGGGGTTGAGCCTAGGCCAATTCCAAAGTATACTGAGAAGGGAAAACCAGAGATTGCAGGAGGGGTAATCAATCCTACTTGTCTACTAACTGGACTGAACATAAGAAAAGAGTTATCCAGGATAATATCTTAACCTGCGGTAAGATATTAACTTGATAGATGATAAGATCTAGTATATAGGTATAATATAATAAAGGTAAATAACTTAGGAGTGGCAGGAAAGAAACTTCTTCTAATTGGTTCTCATCATGCTGAGAGTTGGCTGCCTATGGTACATGGTCCTGTAGATATCTAGAGAATCTTTGGGAACTCGGGTCTTCGTTAGGTTCACAAGAAACCAGAATTTTAGGAAAGGTTTCAGAATTAGAGATAAAAGAAAGAGTATACTTGTCTAGTGATAACTATTTAGATATAGAGAATACATGAACTAGAATGGGAGAACTTGGAGCCTGTCTAAAACTGTGGCCGTCTAAGAACAGCAACAACAAAGGAGAAATGTGCAGAAAGACCAAGGGCAGCTTCCATGTGAAAAAGAAAAAGAAAAAGATTATCCCGGCTTATCAAATACACTAGAAATTGTTACAATGATATCTCTTCAATGTTTTCAAACTTTCTATTTACTCTCTCTTGGATACTTTTTTTTCCAACTTTTATTAGATATTTTCTTCATTTACATTTCAAGTGTTATCCAGAAAGTTCCCTATATCCTCCCCCCTCCCGGCCCTGCTCCCCTACCTACCCTCTCCCACCCCTTGGCCCCGGCGTTCCCCTGTATTGGGGCATATAAAGTCTGCATAACCAAGGGGCCTCTCTTCCCACTGATGGCCAACTATGCCATCCTCTTCTATATATGCAGCTAGAGACACGAGCCCAGGGGGTACTAGTTAGTTCATGGTTATTCTTCCACCTATAGGGTTGAAGACCCCTTCAGCTCCTTGGGTACTTTCTCTAGNGGATGTGGAGAAAGGGGAACACTCCTCCATTGTTGGTGGGAATGCAAGCTGGTTCAACCACTCTGGAAATCAGTCTGGCGGTTCCTCAGAAAATTGGACATAGTACTTCCAGAAGATCCTGCAATACCTCTACTAGGCATATATCCAGAAGATATTCCATCTGGTAACAAGGACACATGTTCCACTATGTTCATAGCAGCCTTATTCATAATAGCCAGAAACTGGAAAGAACACAGATGTCCCTCAACAGAGGAATGGATACAAAAAATTTGGTATATTTACACAATAGAGTACTACTCAGCTATTAAAAAACAATAAATATATGAAATTCTAGGCAAATGGATGGATCTGGAGGCCATCATCCTGAGTGAAGTAACCCATTCACAAAAGAACTCACATAACATGTACTCACTGATATGTGGATATTAGCCCAGAAACCTAGACTACCCAAGATACAATTTACTAAACACATGATACTCAAGAAGAAGGAAGATCAAAATGTGGACACGTCACCTCTTGGATACTTTTTTATAATGAAACTCTTTGAAACGTAACTCACAATGTCAAATACATGTAGAATAGTAGCTATGTTCATTTGGGTGTCTGAAACATGGAGGCTATTTTTTTTTATCATATTAAAAGCATTAGTTCTTACAATATCTTGAAATGCTATCATCCTTGTGTTGTGGATAAATAAACTAAGGCCAGAGGAGCTGCCACATTTGACCACAGATTGACTCAGATCCACATTCCAAGGATTGTTTTAAAATTAGGTAAATTTGATATTCTAACATTCTTTTAGACTAGTCACACAACCTACTTACTGTTGCATCAAATGAGACTGCTAAAAGAATGTAATTCACAAACTAAGAGATTATTTTTTTCAAAGAAAAAGTGGATTTTTCTCTTTTACATTTTTATTGAAAATAAATTATCTCATAAAATGTATCCTCTCCCTCTCTACTTATAGTTCCTTCCCCCTTCCCTCTCCTCTGAAGCCACCCCCATTCTGTCTCACATAAAAAACAGGCTTCTAAGAGATAACAACTAAACATGAAAAATTAAAATCTAGTGAGTTGAAGCAAAAGCTATAGTTTGGAGTTGGACACTACAACCCAACAGGAGGAGGAGTTTCAAGAGCAGGCATGAGAGTCAGAGACACACTTATTCTCACACTCAGAAGTCCCATAAAAACACTAAGATAATATATTTATTCACAGAAGATCTGGTATAGAACTGTGTCATCCCTGTGCCTGCTGCCTCAGTCTCTGTTGATTTCATGTGCATCCTTCAGAGGATCTTGTTCTCCTGGGGCCTTTCATCCCCTCTGGCTCTTACACTCTGCCTTCTCTACCATGGGACTCCCTGAGCTTTGTGGGGAGGAATTTGATGGAGACATCCCATTTAGAGCTGTGTATTCCAAGGTCTATTTTTCTGCATAATGTCTGTCTGTCAGTGAATCTCTGTATTTATTTGTATCTGCTTCTGGAGGAAGCCTTTCTTATGATGACAAGATAAGGCACTGATCTATGAGTTATAACAGAATATAATTAAGAATTATTTTATTGATTTTTTAAAGAAAAAAAATGGCTATTTAAAGCACCTTGGAGTCAATCTTGTTTGCACAAATGTCTGTGTTGTGGGCTTCAACTATCTGGCCATGGCCACATTTGAAACACAAATGTAAAGCAAATAAATAGTGTGACATTGCGAGTTATGCTTCAGAGTTATAATAGGTGTGCAAAGGGAGGCAATAAAAGAAGTTTGGAAACATTAAGTTAAAAAAGTATATTTTAATTATTTCTATTAGTGATATATATATATATATATATATATATATATATATATATATATATATATATATATATATATATATATATTATGCTGAGGTATTGTGTTCTGGGGAAAGTTCATGAGTCTGAACTCACATGTAATTAGGGCTAGTCAAGGCTAACGCTCCTGTGGCGTTTCCTATATATTACTTATGGCTCTGGTCCAGTTTCTCCTTTATAGTAGATATAATAACATTGGCTCCATGGTGCTGAAGGAAGTATGAGCAAACTTATTCACGTGATGCACCAAATACAATGATCATAATAAGATGACTACCCAACATTTTGAAAAGTGTATTACCAAGCTTCGAATTTGTGAATGAAGGGATGACCTGGGACCAGGATTTATTTGCTCCTGTATATCTCTCCTGTGATAATGATGGGTGATTTCTTTCTTCAAAGAAGCAGTTTCCTCAAGAGCTATACTGATGAATACAGAATGGGAACTCTATAAAGGTTCTCTGACTTACTTAATGAAAAGCCAGGAGCAAGATTAATGTCACAACGAGTATTAGTCATAGATAATAGGTTTATCATTGTTCTGGGAATTAGATAGCTACACTAAAAATAGATGAACTAGATACTCAGAATGAAATGATTGATTCTAGTCAGGGCCTAATAATGTTTAGCTCTTGGTGGATATGTAAATAGAGAGGGAGATGACTATTATTACTGATTTCTATTGTTTGCTTTATATGTAGAAATTTAACTGAAAATATAACTTGGAAGTCATGTTCAAATCAGGAGCAAGGAGGACATTTGAACATTGAAATTTGATCCATCCCTCTGAGCATCAGCTGTTAGATGTCCAGTGAAAGATGCCCACGTTACACATGAGACCCAATTATTGAACAATGGGGAATTGGGACCATCAAATCTTAGGGTCAAGTTCAATTACACCACACATTAGAAGATATGACTGACTTTTCCAGGGAGAGATAAGATGAAACACACTCAAATTATATGTCTGTAAGTATACACACTTACACTTTTGTCTATGCATCATCTTTGAAAATTATGAATAATACAAATAAAACTTATTTATGAAATCATCCTTTGGATACACATATCTTTCAGGTTTTTATTTACATATAAAAGAGTTCAGTGATTTCTTGGTCTTTAACTACCTACCTTTTAAGATAATCATTTTTATTGCTTATCAGTTTCATTTATATAATAAATTTTAGTCATTTTCATATCCTATCCCCCTCTCACATCCCACTAAAACTCGCCTTCCCGATAAGTCTTCTTCATACATTCATGCCTTGCATGTGTGTGATCCAATGGGCCTATCAACATGTCATCCCGATTGGTCAGAATTTTATATTAAGTTATAATCATTAAATGCTCTTGGGTTTTTAGGATTCTTTATTTCCTTTACTCCTACATTTAAATATGTAGCAGGTCATTTTTTTATTCTTTGAGAATTTACTACATGTATAAAATGAAATATGATCATATGAACTTCCATTTCAACCCTCTTCCCCAGTATCCCAATAGTTCCTAACTTCAGATTCTCATCTTTTTAAAAACATGACCCACTAAGCCCAGCTAGTTTTACCTCTGCCCCTGAGTAGTTTCTTTGTGTAGTTTTGAGGTCAAATACATGGCCTAATACTCCCAGAACTTGGCCTATAATCTGCCACCTCATAGGCACACAGTATATATGAAGTGAGGACATTATTCATGTCCTGTTTGCTATCTGGCACTGCCATTGTCCCTATCACAGTGTATTTAGATCAGTCAGTCACTTATGCACGTCTTTTTTTCACCATTCTAACCTGAGCTACTCCATCTTTCTTTGGAAGACAGAATGGTCTTCTTAAATGCTAATTTGATTCTGTCATCCTCTGCTATCAATCCTCTTCGATAATGTCCATTATTTATAAGAGAAAATGCTAACTTCATAAAATGACATGTAAAATTCTTCATGATTAAATCCCAGTTTTGTTTTTTTCTTATCACTTGCCTTTATATTTGATTATATTTATCAGTCCATCCAGAGTACTGGTTTTAACTGTTCTGAAAAAAATATTTTGAGTGTTTCCCACGTTCCATATTCACTTATCATGACATTCCTGGACCTCACAGATCTTACTGCTCAGCCTAGACAAAAGTTAGTTACTTTGAGTCTCACTTCCCTGAAGTACATTCTATTCCCTAGTCCTCAGAAAGTTATATATCTCCCCTGTGTCATGCTCAATGTTCTACCAGAATGTTTGTAGTAGTATTTTTGTCTTAAGTTCTACTACCTTTTTGCTTGCTAATATTCAGTTTTCTGTTTGTTTATATTCTGCTTCCCTTACTATATTGTAAGTGATAGGATCACTTGTAAGTCATATAAATCAGTTAAAGAAACTCTGCATACTACCAAAGAAGAAAAACAGTCATCAGTATCGTCCGGCCACTAACCTTGCCAGGTTCAACCTGCCTGGGAGAGATACTTGTGCAATAATGTCACAAAGGTTATGAGAATATCCAACTACTGTCTGATTAGGTTTATGGCCCACTCCGTGAGATAGCTCCCATCCCTGACATAGCTAAATTTGCCAAGAACCTGAGACTAGATAGGTCAGGGCTCTAGGGAAATCTTACTATTACTCTTCTTAAAATCATAGCATTAAAATGACTCTAATGATACATTGCTTCATCCCTCAGCCCTCACCAGAGAAGCTTCTCCTTACAGTAGATGAGCATTAACTCAAAGACACACATCTAAGCAATGTGCAGAAATCAAAAGACTCTAGAACACTTAGTCCTAAATGAGATGTCTATTTTATCTCACCCACACTCAGGGAAACTATGTAGAAGATGATATAGAAAACTCGTAAGAGCCAGATATGATGGTTGCCTTCTAGATACAACAGTTCTGGTGCACATGTGAACTCATAGAGATAGTGACAGCATGCACGAAACTTGCTTAAGTTCAAGCCAGGCCAAATCCAAGCCCAGAGAAGGGGAAGTGAGCCCCAAACCCCTCCTCTAACTAAGAAGTTATTTGCAATGGATACTTTCTGAAAAAATAAAAATAAGTTTTCTTCCATGGAGGGTAGTGGGTATATCAGCCACAGTCGAGATCAGGCTCCAGGCTCAGAAGTAGTTAACTACTCAACACAAAACAGATTACATAATTTTGTGTGTGTGTGTATTTTGTTTGTTTTATTTTGCTATTATTTTTGTTGTTTTGTTTTATGTTTTGATTTTTTTTTGAGAGAAAAACCATAAAGTTGGGTGGGTAGAGGAGTGGAGAGTATCTAGGAGGAGTTGAACAACAGAAAAGAATATTGTTAAAATATATGGAATTTAAAAAGTAAGTAAAAAGACTCTGCTGAATTTAATTTTGCATTAACAACATCAAATACATTAAGCACATAAGATATATCTAAAAGTTGGTTGTGTTACTCAGTTTATTGTTTATTTCTAGGTTCTGACTATTTCTTTTTTTTTTCTAGATTTTAAGATTACAAGCATATAGAGTACCTAATAACATTTAAAACTCCCCAGACATAGTACTATTTTTGCATACAATAGTTGCTGATTAGTGTTAATCTCCAATGATATTAAAGTTAATTCTGTTCCTATGTAACCCACTGAAGGAGCAAAAGGATATCTCGCTCACTGGTATATTTGTGATGCAATCATGAAGACCTAATTCATTCATGAGAATCATGATTTTGTTTGTTTTTAAATGCAGTTGCTGTGGCCCATGCTTGTATTCCCAGTGCTGAGAGGCATATCCTGGGAGGCCACTGCTGGTTATTTAATCTGAATCAATGAATCTAAGACCAGTAAGAAGAGTCCTGTTTCAAGAAAGGATAGGTGGAGTCCAGAAGAATGAGTGACACCACAGCTTGATCTGCTGCTGCCACATGTACTTGCACACACACACACACACACACACACACCATCTCTACCACCACCACCACCACCATCTACTTAAGCAGCATTGGTCATTTTCTCAAAGGGCACAGTTAAATTATTTGTGTATCTCAGGGACCTAGTGAAGTTTCTAGTATAACATGAAGAACTTAGAATTATACTGGTAAACAGCAGAAGAGCTTTGAAAGCCACTCCAGGTAACCAGATGACATAGGACTACTTTACATAAGGGCGAGTGGAGTGGGTGCTGTACATAAGCTCGATGCTCATTGTCAGACTTTATTAAGTTTAATTTTAAGACAAAGTTCACAGTTTCTGTCAACATTGTAGCACAAAACTACCTAAAGAACAAAATCCAAAACATTTTGGTAGGTTAAATATATTTGTAAATCAATTTCAGTTCCTTTCAAGAAAAAGGAGGAGAATATACCCTTCACATCCTTAAATCTCAAACATGTGACATGCTTTGGTCAATAAAATAAGAACAAGACAACCCTGTGAATGTGTCAATCCAGGAACTGGGCTCCATGCCTTCTTGGCACACCACCCAGGTACTGGAATGTATAGGATCTCAGAATGACAAGTCAGAGAGAGGTGAGGATGGAGGGAGGGAAGGGGAGAGCAAGGGAGGGAAGAGGAGGGGAAACAGATGAGAAAAGAGAGACAGACCCAGGCTTCTAGCCCCAACTTCACTAGCTATTATCAGCATCATGAAGAAGTTCAAGCATGACCAGTGCATCTCCTTGTCAATCCTCAGAAGAGTGAACTTTAAGTTTCCAAATTATATATTTTTCTATAATGATATATTTTATATAAATATGTATTTATTATATATTTATATATTGTTAATATATATATTTCCTTCACACAAACATATATAATCTGATTGGAATAATGAAAGCATTTCTGGTTAATGATGACAAATGACAGAAATAGAAAACACTTGGCTAAGCACATAGTCACCAACACTAACTTTGTGAATCTCCAGCTCCCGTCAAACAAGGGTAAAATACATGGTTGCTGGGACCAACTTGAGGATTTCCCATGTGTTACCATGCTCCAGCAACTAAAACAATGGAAACTCAGTTAAAAAGGTTCAAAATCTCCCAAGTAGAGCCTAGAATTTTCAAACAGAAATTTTGAGAACAAAAATTTATTAACATTAAATAACCTCCCTTCAGCCTCTCTGGGTCAGTTCTTCCCTTGAAGCAGAATTATGGTTCATATAGACACTGTATCAAAAACAAAAAATTGTGAGAAAAAAAATTACAGCTGGTCAAAGTTGTAACTATATTTACAAGACTACTCAGAAAGTTCTGTCTGCAACACTTTCTCCTTAGGCTATATAAAGCATGCATAATGAAGTTTAACATTTTCCATGGGCTCCGTTTTAAGCATTTTGTTTCTATAGTTACATTGAATCAACTATAAAATGTTTTTTAAAATATAAGAAGAGAGCGGAGATTTTGTAAGTGTTTGTGAATTCCAGTGTGTTTAAAGGTGATGTGTGTCAGAGCTTAACTAATTACAAAGTATTGGTGCACATTTGACTTCATAATTTTATCATGGAAAACATGTCCTCAAACAAGTAAAATAAGGGGGGGGCATGGAGCTCTAGGGTCCAGTGGTTTGTTTGAATTAAAATTATTAAACAGGTTAATGGTTAGTACAGTGATTTTTCTTCATCCACGAGATTACATAAAAAATACTAATATTTATAGCTTTTATACTCTAAGATTTTTTGCAATGATTTATACAGAAGTAATTATCCCTGCTCCATTGTACAATGGCTCTGTGTGGTAGACAACATCCCTTCACCCATTTCACAGATAAGAAGGCTAAAGCAGAGCCAACAAGACAACTCAGCATGGAAGGTCACTGATGACGCAAGAGACTGACCTGAGTTCAACCTGACAAGATCACATGGTGGAAAGAGAGAGAAAAACAACTCCAGAAATTTGTCCTCTGTACACAATACATGTGAAATGAACTGTGTATGCATGTAGTATTCACATACATGCTCTCTCTCTCTCTCTCTCTCTCTCTCTCTCACACACACACACACACACACACATAGGCATGCATACACAGAGAAATAAAATGTACTAAAATAATTTTTAATTGAGAAAATGAATTTAAAGGCAGGTGAATTAAGTTTTCTGTGCTTCAATGGATAATGCAAACAATAAGATTGTTGGAATTTATGCCTGTTGTAGAGTGTGTGCTCTTAACTATTCTGTTAAGTCTTCTCTTGGAAAAATGAGGCATAAGACAACAGTCTAAATTTTTTCCTGGGCCCAAAAGTCTACGTTTAGTATTTCAGTAGGCTTAAGCCCAATAACACTTTAAATGGATTGGCTGCTGTAGATAGAATGGATAAAGGCAGTACAGACGACAGTACAGACGACAGTACAGACGACAGTACAGACGACAGTACAGACGACAGTACAGACGACAGTACAGACTGAACTGTTTGGAATCACAATGGATGGAGGACAGGCTTGATATTGATCCCTGTATGAGTTTATTCTGGCAAGGAGAGATCTAGGTATCACAGCACTATTATGTGCGTAGTAATATTAGCTCAGCTTCAATTGGAACCCAGAGGCCAAATGACGTGGAGGATAAAGACTTTGTTATTGATCACTAAGCAACTATTGCCAAGACATTCAGACTTCAACTTCCCACTTTTGTGGCTAAGTTGATTCTGTCTGTTTGAAATGTGTCTCGAAAACAGATTTCTCTCAAGAAGCAATGAAAGACAAAGTGTGCCGACTTCATATTTGATTTTCCTTGATCTTTATGAAGACTATTTAAATGAGAAGATACAGTTTGGAAAATACACTCAGAAATCATCCTGCCTTAGTTGATGAGTGAAATTTAATGTGTTAAATTTAGTTTACCAGAGACTTTTAGAATCTTCAGTTTAGGGTGATTTTAAGACAATGTGCTATTTTACTCCTTAAAAGCACTTGAATTATTTTTCTAGTTTTCATACAATACATTTTAATCATATTCTTTTCCTTCTCCAGCGCCTCCCAGGACTTGCCCACCTCCTCCCTACCAATTCAAATTAATGTGCCTTCTCTCTAAAAAAAAAAAAAAAAAAAAAAACAGAATAGGTCAATGAATTCTTTTAAATCAATCAATGATTCTCTTAATTATTATCCATACTTCATCATTTTTGTTCATTGACCTGGAATAATCGGAAATCTAAGACACATCAGTGAATATCAGCCAAGGCGACGGTTTTTAGCAGTGACACTAATAACCACGGCTGTTTGTCTCAGATACAGCACTACCCACTCAGGTGTCCCTATATCCACCTACCATCATTTCTCATCAGAAACAGAGGGTAGAAGGGGTTAATTTCCTCCAAACAAATATGAATCCATGTTTTGAAACATCGGAGTACCGTTATACACACCCTACTTACTCTCCATGAAGCCAATTAGGGCATTGCAGTGTTCACTATAATCATTAACTACAGCTATAATTGGAATTATTATTTAAACATAAAGGTAAGAACATGCATACCACACCAGCAAATTTTTTTTTCCCTGAATAAGTTGAAGTAAAAATTTCCCTTTGATTTAATTATTGTCTCCTTTCATTCTGGGTTTTAATAGTTACCTAATGGATCTTGTCAACCATTATATGTCTTCACCTCCAGCTGGGGACGCATAACTTTTATTGTGGTCCATTATCTGGCCATTAGAGGCCACAAGGGTGTCCCCTGACCCTCTGCCTTGCATTATGCTGAAGAAAAGGAGCTGAAAATGTGGATACAGCAGCTTTCCCAGCACAGAAGCCCAAGAAGCCTCGGCGCCTTCTATATTGAGACCATTCATTTTCCTTCTGCTGCAAAGTCCATCTCACAAGTGCCTGGGATAGAGATCCATCCGGATTCCACCTCCAGCCTGGCTGCCTGCGTCACCACTTCAGAGTCCCAGCTCCAGCAACGGCTAAGCTCTGCACGGCTAAGCTCTGCACAGTTTACCCGGTTTCTTTTTATTTGAGCAAGAACTTTGAACTGCTTACAAGTTTGATACACGCGTTTTACTAAGTGACTTTATTTTTGTCACACTCACCATGGGCTTTCAAAGCGCAAATATTCATGCTGGCTGTGGTAACTAGGTTTTTGTTTTGAAAATTAGGGTGAAGTTTAGGCAGGTGCAATTAGAGAGTCATATTTCTGAGCTGCATCCCCTCTGAAATAATTGAAAGCATTATGTGATGCTGGGATGCTATAGAAAAGAAGTAGAAACCACCCACAGGTATTTGCTGACAGAATCTGCTAACTCTGTCACGGTTATCTTTATTCACACCTGGAGACATGAGAAAGACGCAGGAACCTCTGCTTCAGAGCATTGGACAGCATTGCTAGGGGATCCTGGGTTTGCCAACTGCTTCAAAGTCTGCTCCACTGTTTTGATTTTTAAAGAAAGAACAAATAAAATGGGAAAAACACTTCTTTTCCCATTCTAGCATGTGTTGCCTGTTTTCTTTCCAGGCTGCCTCTATTTCCTATGTCGCCATTTGTTCATTTCACAACTTGCCTCTCAGCTTATTCTATTCACAACAGAACTGTTAATGGATTTAAACTTGTTTGCAGTTTATGGGTTCTTTTTCTCTATTTAAAAAATATTGCCAGGTAATAGTGGTGCATACTTTTAATCCCAGCCCTTAGGAGGCATAGGCAAGTGATCTCTGAGAGTCCAGGGCCAGCCTGGTCTACAGAATGAGTTCCATAACAGTCAATGCTACACAGAGAAATCCTGTGTCAAAACAACAACAACAACAACAACAACACCCTGTTATTTGCTATTGGGTGTTCATGAGTGTGTATGTGGGTGTGTGTACATGTCATGTGATTGGTTATATGTGTTTGTGAGAATATGTGTATGTATGCTAGTCTGTGAGTTTGCAAGTATGAAGGTATGACTGCGTGTGAGTATCTGAGTGTGTATGTGTGCTACTATTTAACTGTTCAGGTGAATATACATTAAATATTGTATGAATGTTTGTGTGCATGTATTAGTGTGAGTATGTAAGTGTTTGAATGTGTCTGTGAGTTTATATGTGATTGTAGGTGGCTGTCATTTTTTGTGTGAGTGCATTGATGTGATTGTGTGACTGTGTATGTTTGTGTCTATTTCTGAGAGGATGGTCTGTTTCTTCATTTTTAACACACAATACAGAAAGCTTTTCCTATATGTTCAGAAACTTAAAATAGTGAACCATGTCCTAAATCACACAATGGAGTTATTGAGGGAGAAACATAAGAAGAATAATCTTGTTGGAAAGCTAATGGGATAAGGTTTGAAAATACTTGAGTTTAAGGAGGCTGTGGGATGTCTGGAGGAAAATATTGAAGCTATTGGAATATGTGTTAGTGATGCAGAATAGGGGCTAGATTTGAAAGCACTTGGATGTGAGATGCCATGAAATAGTAGACAGGGAAATGGCAAACACCAACAATAACTCTTTGAGCAGCACATGCTTTAAGAGAATGAAAATGTAACCCAGAAACTATAAAGTATTAGATGTCAAATGGCTGGAAAGACAGAAGTCAATAAGAATGAGATTTTTGTGACATAATTCCATTTGCAATATGAAAGTTAGATTTAATTAATTGCTGTAATTATGGATTAATTACTGTAAAGTATGAGATGATCAGATCACCAAGAGACAGGGAAAGCAGCCATGGTCTTCAGGGATGATCAGAGGGTAGGTCACTGGGAAAGGTGCAGGGTTCAGTATAACATTGCGACTGAGGAGAGCAGCTTTAGTAGAAAGACCATGATGAGTCAGAGTAATAGGGAGCAGACATTGAGAAGGGATGCGGGACCTGGACTACAGACTTCCTTTTCCCTCAAAAAAAAAAAAAAAAAAAAAAAACCTATGTGGTATTTTGGCAGTGACTTAAAGGAGAAGAAAGATTGCTGGCTTAATGATTTACAAGGAAATTGAAACTGTCCTTTTTTTGTTGTTTTATGTTTGTCTTTTTATTTTTGTTTTTTATATCAGCTTGAAAAAAATTAATTGAGCCAGGATCATAGGACTATAGCACAGGAAAGAAAAAAAAAAGGAGTTTCTTGGGAGATCAAGGCTAGAGGCAGAATGCCAAGGTATGGGTTTGACCCAAGAGCTTGATAGGACAAGAGAAAGCATACTTGGCCACTTCATGAGAGTCTTTTGACTTTCCTTCTAGAGAGTAGAGCTTTGAAAAAGAGCTCGCCTGAAGGACAAGAGAGGAGAAGCAGAAGGAGTGAGAGTGTTTCCCTTGAAATGAGGTCATAAAAGAAAATGCGGCTTCCTGTTTGTTCTCTTCT